>QANZ01037060.1:9817-52960 GCA_003254925.1 Chamaecrista fasciculata | reverse complement strand
GCATGCCATTTGATTTTCACATTATCAAATTGATCAGACACAATGTGAAAATAGTATATAATATATTTAGGTATATGATTATTTTTATATATTATATATATATATTATATCATATTTATATGATTATATATTTAGGTATTGGTATTATAGTATATAATATAATACATACATATATATATATATATATTAATACGGGCCGGGCTGAAAAAAAAGCCCGAGCTTGGCCCGTATTAAAACGGGCTTTTTAAAATTCAGGCTCGTTTTTTTTCGGGCTCCGTTTCAGTTTTTTCGGGCCGGGTAAATCGGGTCGGACGGGCTTTCGGGCTCATGATCAGGTCTAGACTCACTCATGAATTTCGAGAAGTAATGTGTTTGTTTTTTCATAGAACTCTTTTTTTTTGTTTCTTTTTTTTTTTTTGCAAAACACATTTTTAGTATTCAAATTTTACATTAATTTTTAATTGACAAAAGTATTTTTGGTACCCTTAAATTATAAGGTCAGTTTCAGTAGTACTTTTGAAGTTTTTTTTTGATCAATTGTACTTCCAAAGTACGAGGTTAGTTACAGTTGTAACTCTTAAATTTTTTTGGGTTAATTGTTCCCCCAAAGTATGATGTCAGTTACAGTTGTACCTCTAAAATATGAGGTCAGTTACAGTTGTACCTCAAAAGTATGAGGTTAGTAACAGTTGTATCTCCAAAGTTTTTTGGGCCAATTGTAACCCAAATGTTTCACATTTGAATCAATTGTACCTCTAATATAAATTGGGAGTACAATTGATACAAAAGATAAAATATTGGGGATGCAATTGACACAAAAAAAATTGGGGGTATAATTGACTAAAAAAAACCTTTTGGGGTACAATTAAAACTAACTCCATACTTTGGGGGTACAGTTGACTTAAAAAAACTTTGAAAGTGCAACTGAAACTCACCTCATACTTTGGAGGTACCCAAAGTACTTTTGACATTTTTAATTTTGTCTTCTTAATTAATTTATTGTCAATTTTGTCGTGAAAATTTCATATTTCGATCATTTATATCATTTGCTCTGATTTCATTAAATGAATTAACAATATATGTTTTACATAGCTAATGACATGTTATATAAAATTATTTTTTAAAAAAAAATCAAATTCTAATTTATATTGAATCTTTCGTTAATTTTTTTTATATAGATAAACAAAAAAAATTGATCAATATGTGAAACTTTGATAACGAAATTGACAATAAACAAATTTTAGAGACAAAATTGAAACTTGATCTAAGATTTGATGACAAAAAAAAATAGTATTTTCCCCCTTTAATTTTTTTTTTGTTATTCATATTATACAAATGCACAGGTGACATGAGATTATTTTAATTATGGTGGTCCACATCCTCGTGAAGCTAACGGATTTAGCGATCTTAATCGAGGGATTGTTTTGACTGTCGGATATGTTCCTGAACATAAAGTGGACGCCCTACCATTGTTTCATCCTAAGACCGTAAGATGCATTGAATCTAGTTACCCAGCCAGCTTTCAAATTAGTAACTAATCCTTCTTGTTAATTACCTATTTATATAATTAATAAATAATTAATTATTGGTCAGGATCCTGGAATTAGCATGGTTGAAGAATTCGTGAGTGACATCAAGACTTACACAGCCTCCGTTTCTAAGGGAGAATGCGAATCCCCATCAGCCATTATAATGTTTGGTGTGAGTTCTTGGTTATTATATTCACTCAAGGACTAGTTATTCCTTCACCAGTTAATTGCGTCTTCTGATTTTTTTTTTTTTCTAGGACCGTAATAGTGACATGAACTCCATAGTTGCAATGATCGGTAAGCTTTAGTTAATTACTCTCACCTTGTTCTTTAGAGGAAATGAATGTCCTTTTTTTTTGGGATAAATTATGAGTTTTTTTTTTCATTTATCTGTGTAACGATTTAGACGAAGATTAATATATATGTTTTTGTAATTATATAATATGGCATGCAGATTTTGCAATGGAAAAGGAAACAATGATGGTAGGAGATGTGGGAGGGTGTTTTCTGTTCACCAGTAAGAATCATACCATAACATATTCTCATGATTCATATATACTTGAAGCCATTGCTCTTGTGTTTGTCAAGGACACACACAAGTCTCTAGGTATCCTTAATCTTTAATACATACTCTTTAGACTTTTAATTTTGTTCACTTACGACTCTTATGTTTTATAACTTAACAGACTATGTCTTTGAGATTTCAAATTCTTAAGCTTTTAAAAAAGTGAGACTATTTAATAACGTTAAATTATCAAAATTATCAAAATTGTGTTGGAGATGGAGAAATTAGCTCATATCATTACTATACAATTTCAGAGAAGTCAATGGAAGGCAATTAAAGTGGGAAGGAATGAGTCAGCAGTGTCTCACCTTATGTTTTGCAGATGATATGATTCTTTTTGGGGAAGCCTCGGCTGAACAAGCTGTTGTTATGAGAATGTGCCTTGATATGTTTTGTAGTGTTTCAGGACAAAAAGTTAGTCAGTTGAAATCTAGTCTGTATTTTTCTCCTAATGCCAATGATGCTGTTAGGAGAGATATCGCTGGTATTTTGAATATTCAGGAAAAGGAGAATCTTGGGTTGTACCTGGGGATTCCTCTTCTTTTAGACAAGTCCAAGATTAGGAGCTATAGTTATGTGTTGGATAAAGTGAAGAAGCGGCTTTCGGGGTGGAAGAGGATATGTCTTAGTCTTGCTGGAAGGACTGTTTTGGTCATGTCTGTTATCAATGTTATTCTGATCTATTCTATGATGGATGAAATTGAAAGACATGAGAGGGCATTTATTTGGGGTCATGAGTTTGATGAGAGGAAATTCCATTCGATCGGGTGGGAGGATTTGATTAAGGAGAAAGAGAGTGCTGGTCTTGGGATTAGAAGCTTGGGAACTGTGAATTATGCTTGTCTTGGTAAATTATGGTGGAGATTGTTGTTTGAGGATAAGGGGCTTTGGTGGGAAATCTCAAACATAAGTATAATAACAGGTGCAATTTTTCTTTGTTTGTGCCTAGCAATAATAATGGCTCTCAAATCTGGAGAGACTTAACTTCAATTTGGGAGGATGTGGGGAAGTGTTGCTATTGGAATATTGAGAGTGGTGATTCTATGAAGTTTTGGAAGGATAGGTGGATTGATAATTCTACCGTTCTTGTTGACTATGCTATAAATCATGATGTTATTGTTGATATTGATGCCAATGTGTGTGATTTTCTGGGGACTAATCTGACCATATTTTATCATACATTTTAGTGACATTTTAAGGCATTTTATATTCATTTGGGATTCAATTGCTTGCCTTTATGTCCTTTTATGATAAAATATGATGCCTTGAGGTTTGATGATTATTTGGACTATTTTGTGATTATTTGTGTGGTTTTTCTCGAGTTTAATATTTATTATTTATTTGATCCTTTTGTCTTGAGAATTCACATGGTTTCTTAGTCTTTTGACAGTTCTAAATGTAGTCCAAAGCATTGAAATACTCAAAGGGAGACCTGAGGATCATTGGAGACGAGTCATGGACCAAATCAACACAAAAATCTGAATTTTCCAGATCTCGCCGCGGATTTGGCCGTGGGCAAGTTCCGCGGCAAAATTTTGGCTATTTTTAATATTATAAGCCCAAGCCCGATTTTGATGATTCTGACCTAGCCCAACCTGGTTTTGGCCGAAAATTAAGTATATAATACATCTTTAGGTCAACTTCAAGGGTTTACGCATTTCTTGAGAGAGAATTGACATTCTTGATCATCTTCTTGGCATTCATTCATCTTCTTGAAGATTTAGTGGAATCATGGCAGTCAACTCTGAAGTTTTTCATCTGTTCACCATGATCGGCTAAACACTCATACCCGGAGGAGCATTGGAGCAAAGCATGAACTAGGGTTTCACACTTAGGGAGTTTTTCTCACACTAGAATTAGGGTTTTACTTTATTGTTCTTGATTTCTAGTTGGACCTACAAACTATTTGTGAATTCTGATTCTTGATTAAGAACTTGGTTGTATTTCTTTAATAATATCTTGATTGTAACCCTAGAGTCTATACTAGTTTGGTTATAATTATAGGTATATAGCTTTGACAATGGTATTTGTTATAAAGATTATATTTTTTGATCTTCTTTATCATCAATTGAATGAAGGTTTTCAATTCTTGTTATGACTTATCTTGTTTGAGGTATTTTCATGATAACATTGTTAATCTAAGTCATCGAGTTATTAGTGACTACCTTAGGATGATTTGTGTGAGATGCTCCATTTATCTTTAGTACTGATGATTGCTTAATCCAATTGTTCTGTCGAGTACTCTCTCAATTTGGTTAATTATGTTAATTTATTATTATTGCCTTTCAATTTAGTCCTTTTAATCAAAAACCCAAAAACATTATTGCTTTATTTAATTATTGTTTTAGGTCATAGATAATCACTCAAAGAACAACTTTCCTTTGCTTTCACCCAATTAGTGATAATCTGGTTTCGTTACTTTTAACCTTTGCACAAAAGTTCCTCGAGAGATCGACTCAGATTGCACCACTATAGTGCATTAATTCCGGTATTTTTGACCACATAGCGATGGGTGCGGTCAGGGACTAATTAATGGGGATTGGAATTTTTTTGTTTTGCAAGAATTGCTTTATGATGATTTGATTTCGAAGATTAAAAGTGTTCATCCTCCTATGGACCAATTCCCTGATGTTATGACTTGGGGAGGCTCTTCTTCTGGAGACTTCAGTGTTAGCTCTTGTTATAAGAATTTGATGAAGGATAGATTGGGTTGTAAAGATGAGTTGTGAAAGCTTATTTGGAAATAGGGTGGCATTGAAAGAATAATTTTTTTTCTTTAGGTTGTTGCTCTTGACAGGTTGAGTACTAATCTCAAAAGATCTAGGTGGAGTGATTGTACCCTCTACAGTGATTTGTGTGGTGATCAATATGAATCGGTGCTTCATGTGCTCAGAGACTGCACTATTGCTAGAAAAGTCTAGGGAAGTATTTTACCTATTAGAAGAAGATCTACTTCTTTTGTTGGTGATCTTCATGATTGGTTGTTGCTTAATTTGAATCAAAATGCTGTGGGACTTAGGTGGAGCATCTCCTTTGGGGTTGCGGCGTGGTTGTTGCGGAAATGGAGAAATAGAATAATTTTTTACCCAAGTTTCTTCTTTCATGAAAATCCTAAAATGGTTGTTTTGAAGTGGGTTGATTGGATATTGCAGGCGAAACCTGAAAAGCTTGGATCTTTACCTTCAGGGTCGAGCAGATCTGATTACTGTGTTTCCTGGAGCCCTCCTCCGTTGACCTGAGTTAATCTGAATACTGACGGAGCTGTTTGCAAAGGGTTGTGCGTGGCGCCTTGCGGGGGTGCTTTTGGAGATTCTGATGGCATTGGATGAGAGGTTTTGCGAGAAACTTGGGTACTTGTAATGTGTTGGAAGCTGAACTTTGGGGGTATTTGTGAGGGTCTGAGATTGGCTTGGGACTTGGGTTTTAGATTTTTGGAGGTTAAGTCGGATTCTCTCAGTGTTGTAAATCTAATCAACAATAATAGGGGTAACCTTAATGTGGGACATGGCAGAGGTATCTTTAGAAAGATCCTCTCGTGGCTGCAAAAAGATTGGATAGTGAAGGCTTCTCATACCTTTCGTAAAGGTCCATTTAGCTGATTGTGTCACAGGCCTTGGTTTGAAGTTGATCTCGGGCTTTGCTTTTTGGTCTAGACCTCTAGAGAGTGTAGAGTTAATCTTGTTGAGTGATGCTATGGGCTTTATTTTGCTCAGAGGTTTAGTTTTTTTTTGTTGTTTTCGGGGTTGACGTTGAGGCCTCTTTGTGTTACAAAAAAAAAATTAAAGCCATGTAGATCGGAATGAAATTTTCTGAATTTTCGTAAGTGTCGTTTCACTTTCATATAATATATTTTACTAGTTACTTATATAAAAAAAAAATTTAAACTAAATCTTTATAGAAAATAACTAATATATGTCCTTACAATCGATGTTATCGAATAATTAAAGTCGACATTGATCCCTATTTTACGGGATCATTAAAGTGGACTTTTATCCCTATTTTGCGGGATCATTAAAGCCGACCGTCGTCCTTGTTTTACGGGATCATTAAGGTAGAATTTTGTCCCTATTTTATGAGTAAAGTAAATGAAATATTTAAAACTCAAACAGAATTTGACCTCAAATATTTAATACTACAATAGGGTTTTAATTTATTTCAAGTTTGTCCCATAAATTTTATAATTTCTTAAATTCGTCCAAAAAAATAGTGAGTGTGGTCATATCTCTCTCGTTTTAAGTTCTAATATGCCGAATTTATAGTTACAAGTTTCGTTTGAAAATTACCTTAGAACCGTCAACAAACGAGGTCAAATCGAGTCTCGAAAGTAAATAACCCGTAACACGGTCAAATCAGAGAAGATAGTCATATCTCTCTCATTACAAGTCCGAATGCAACGAGTTCAAAACCATCAATTAACTCTTGAAGAGTTTTCTATGTCTCGTTGAGATCGTTATAGCAAATCAAACCAAATCGCATCTCGAAAGTAGTTTTAAATTGGGACCAATTTGAGAAATTATAGAAACATATAAAACCAATTTAAAACAAATGAAATATAATAGACCAATTTGAGGTTTTGGCCAATAATAAAAGGTGGGAAATCCAATCCCAATAAAACGTCTTAGAAAAGAAACAAGAAATCCAAAACAATAAATGGGGAATCCACTAGCCAAATCCGAAATGGTGAAATTTCTTAAATCTCAATTACAAGCAATAAAGTTTGGGTGGCGTTTTGAATTGAAGTGTGCATCGAATAGAGTTATGATCTCATTTCACTCCTATATATATATACATAGCTAGCATAAAGGACGCACTCACTATCTCTAAAGTCTAAACTAGAGTGAACAACAAACACAAGGTGAGAGAGATGGAGAACAGAGCAAGAGGCACACATATCAGTCAGTGTACCAATGATATTCTTCAGAACATTCTAGGCAGACTTCCTGCCTTATCCTTCGCAAATGCGTCTTGTGTTAGCAAAACTTGGTACCAAATCTCATCTAAAATTCTCTCTCGTCCCAAACTTGCCACAGCTTTCTCTCTCAATCCTTCTCTCATTGTAAGCACTTCATTTCTAGTCATATTCACAATATTTCACTTATACTCCTATTTATTTCTCATCATTAATATTGGGTGTTTGTTTAATTTGTGTCTATATGATTGATTTACAGGGTGCAGTGAGAGAGGTTACTGAGAAAATTTTAAGCCAACCAATTCGTCCGCACTTCGCCATAGCTTATATTAGCGAACAATTTGGCCTGAGAGGGGCTCATCTACTTGTATATATCATCTCTCTATTTCTTTGTAATTTTTACATTAATCACCGAGTTGGCAACTTGATTTTGAAAGATTTAAATAGATAATTTAATAATGAAAGAATCAAACGGTTTACAATTTGATTATTTTATGTACTAATGAGTATTCACAGATTAAGTTATCTATGACAATCTTTTAAAGACAGATTTATTGGTTTACTCATAATTATTAACGAGTTTCTGCATTGTTGTAGCTGAGTCAAAGGCTAGGAAGAAGCACTCCTTTGGTCACTCATATTGGGAATGGCGTGATGGGAATGGATGCTCTCACTCATGAATTTCGCGAAGTAATGTGTTATTCTTTTCATACTATTTTATTTTTTTGGCAAAACACATTTTTTGTATTCAAATTTTACAATAATTTTTAATTGGCAAAATTACTTCTGATATCCTTAAAGTATAGGGGTCAGATCCACTTATACCTTCAATTTTTTTTTTTATAATTTTTATTCTCAAAGTATGCGATGAGTTTAAGTTGTACTACTCAATTGTACTCTCAAATTGCAAGTACAATTGTACCTCAAATTAGCTGTACAATTGTCACAAAAAGAAAAGATTGGGTATACAATTGACACAAAAAATAAAAAGAAAGATTGGGGATATAATTAACCCAAAAGAACTTTTGAAGTACATTTGAAACTAACTCCATACTTTGGGGGTACAATTGACCCAAAATAAATTTGAGGATACAACTAAAATTAATCTCATACTTTGGGAGTACCAAAAGTACTTTTGCCATTTTTAATTTTGTCTTCAAAACTTTTTTGTTGTCAATTTTGTGCTGTAAATGAATTAAGAGCATGCTTCACATAGTTAACGACATGTATTGTAAAATTATTTTTTTAAAATCAAATTCTAACGTATATTGAATCTTTTGTTACTTTTTTGGATATAGATAAACAAAGAATAAAATCAGCCAATATGTGAAACTTTAAAATTGAAACTTGATCTAAGATTTGAGGATAAAGAAAATATTTTTGCCCCTTAATTTTCTTTTGGTTATTCAGATGAGTACACTTGTTATACAAATGCGCAGGTGAAATGGGACTATTTTGATTATGGTGGTCCACATCCTCGTGAAGCTAATGGATTTAGCGATCTCAATCGAGGGATTATTTTGACCGTCGGATATGTACCTGGACACAAAGTGGAAGCCCTACCATTATTTTATCCTAAGACCGTAAGATGCATTGAATTTAGTAGGGTTGCACACGGGCCGGGTTGGGCCAGGTTTTGACCTGGCCCGAGACCCGCCAGATTTTGAAGTCGGTTGAATTTTGGACCTGGGATGTTATCGGGCCGGGTTGGGGTTGGGATGTTTTTTTAAAAAAGAGTTTGCAGGGACTTTTTTCTTTTTTCAGAAACTTCTGGTGCTGGTCCCAAACAAAAGAAAATATTTTTTTTAACATCAAACAAAAATAAACGCGAAATGCAATGAGTAGATCCAAAAAATACATGAAAATGCATTCAGATTTATATCTGCTAATCTGCTTCGTGTGTCAATACCATTTCCTTTATATTTCAAGATATCGTCAAGGACAATTCAACTATGGTTTGCTAATGCGAGTAAATCATAAACTCTGCAATTTGCAACTAAATCAAAGCAAAAAATAAAAATGAAAATGAAAATCGATTGCTAGTGCTTTTGCAATTCTGCCGGCCAGAGATGTCGTCGTTGGTGCTTCGCTTGCAAACTGACGACATCGCAAGAAGATTGCAGATGGAAGACAAGAGAGATGAGAGTGACACGAATTGACAAAGACAAAGGGTGGAGACAAATTGGAGAAGACGGCGAGAGAAGACAAGGATGGAGACGTCAACAAGAGAAGACAGAGAGAAAGACGCCGACGAGAGAAGACGAAGATGGAGATGCGAGGTGAGGCTAGATGCTTCGATTGGAAGTTTGGAGATGTGAGAGTGAGGCTGCGGTAGTGAGGAATGAATGAGGAAGTGTGTGTGAGTGCGAGGCTAATTAGGTTTAGGAGTAATGTGGTATTTATTATTATTATTACTATTAAAGAGTCGGCTCCAGAAGCCTATCACGGGCCTGGTCGGGGTTTTTTGGGGTGAACCCGAAACCCGGCTCGGCCCGGAATCATTTGACAATTTTTGTTTTTCTTTTCCCGGCCCGGATCTGTTTTTGACCTGTCACAACCCGGCCCGAATTGGTCGAGCCTGGTTGGCCGGGTCAACCGGGTTTTAGTGCAACCCTAGAATTTAGTTACCTAGCTTTCAAATTAATAACTAATTTGTCTTGTTAATTACCTATTGATATAATTAATAAATAAATTATTCACCAGGATCCTGGAATTAGCATGGTTGAAGAATTCGTGAGTGACATCAAGACTTACACAACCTCTGTTTCTAATGGTGAATTTGAATCCCCATCTGCCATCATAATGTTTGGAGTGAGTTATTAATTATTATTTTCACTCAAGGACTAGTTGTTCCTTCACTAGTGAATTGCATCTTCTGATTTGTTTTTTCTTTTTGTTTTCTAGGACCGTAATAGTGACATGAATTCCATTGTTGCAATGATCGGTAAGCCTTAGTTAATTACTCTCACTTTGTTCTTTAGGGGAAATGAATTATCATATTTTTGGATAAATTATGAGTTTTTCTAAAATGTAACGATTTGGACAAAGATTAATATATATATTTTTGACATGCAGATTTTGCAATGGGAAAGGAAACAGTGATGGTAGGAGATGGGGGAGGGTGTTTTATGTTTACTAGTAAGAATCATACCATAACATATCCACCCGACTCATACATACTTGAAGCTGTTGCTCTTGTGTTTGCTAAGGACACATACAAGTCTCCTGGTATCCTTAAACTTTAATATAAACTCTTTAAACTTTTAACTTTGTTCATAGCTCTTACATTTTATAATTTAATAGACAATGTCATTGAGATTTCAATTGTATTTTTTTCAAACTTGAGTTTTCAAAAAAAAAATGAAATTATTTAAGAACATTAAATGATCGAAATTGAAAGATAAAGAGTTATCTATGTCAACTTACTTAAACTCGAAGAGATCAATTTGTCTAAGTACTTGTTGGTTGATTAGGGTATTAATATTGTTGGTTGAATAGGTGTAGGTGAAATTGGGTTCCATGTAGCAATGGCAGGTGGTTTAGTGCCATTTGGGCCGAGATTTGAGGTCATAAATGTGGAGGAAAAGGATCAAGGAAGATGGACATGCCTATCTGCTTTTATGGAAGGATTTAATGTCGTTCTCGATTTCGAGGCTGTAATTGACACCATTCTTGAGACGGTATGCTTCACAAAATACATTTGTTTTAGGCAAAAGTATATTTTTTTTCTTTAAATTTTATATTTAATTTTAATTTTATCCCCAAAATTATTACTGTATGCTTTGGTGTGCTATGCACTGCCTATGGGTATATGAATATTGCACAACTTAATATCATAATGCATAAGTCATAACCCTGTTTCTTAAACTTTGAAAATTTTGAAAATTTTTACAGAAAAATAAGACAAATGTAAGAAATAATTTTTTTAAAAAAAAATATCGCTAATTCCAAACTTTAAGGAATAAAAAAGGATTCTGACCAAGTTTAAAACTATGTAAAATTGGATGTAGGTAAGTGATAGACATACAGATTTGTATATCGGAGTGACACAACGAAGGCAATACAACTCAACGGCTCCATGTGCCAAGATGATGAAAATAGCTGCATCTACCACCTTCTACCAAGTTGTCGGGTAAGATTCATCACCTTCATTTTCTTTGGTTTAATAGTTATTTTGGTCCTTAAATTTAAAGTCAGTTTTTAATTTTAAAATTATTTTTGTATTGTTTCAATTCTCAAATTTTCACCTATACATTGATATATATGCAATGTTATAAGAATTAGATTGAAAAAAATCGTACCCGAATCGAGTTAGATTGGAGAACTGCTACATAATCGTCTGATTTAATTAAAATTTTAAAAGTTTTATTTTGACCCTTTATATATTAATATTTTTTTTTTCAATTTACTCCCTTTGAATGTTATTTTTTTTTAGTTTCTAAAAAATTCTTTTTTTATCTATTTAATCCTTCAAAAAAAATACTTTGTTGTCAATTTTAGTCTCTCTATATAAATTACTGTATTGAAACATTTATTATTTGTAATAAGTTACCAATTCATAACCATTTATTATGATTATTATTGTAATTTTTATATTTATATTTCATATACTATTTATATTTAAAATAATTAATAATTATTAGAGTAAACTAACAATTTGGCCTCTGAAAAATCACCGAGCTGACAACTCGGTCCTTAAATATTGAAATATACAATTTAGTCCCTTAACTAATTAGTCTTTTTTTTATAGACTAAATAGTATATCATTTTAAACTTTCAGAAATTAAAAACTATATTGTTTTGATCTTTTATGGACTAAATGTGTATTTTAATCATTAAGGGACGGAGTTATCAGCTCACTGATTTTTAGGGATCAAAATATCAATTTACTCTAATTATTCTTTATTACATCATTTGGTTTAACTATTGGTTAGACGAGAACACTTATTCGATTCATTGAACGGCTCGACTCTCTGACATAATTTTATGTATGTGGTTGTGAAACAGAGGACATGAAGAGTACCTTGTGGTGGAAGGCGCAGGGATAGAACCAGGAGACAACTTTCTATTCTACCACAGAGATTTGGAAACTGCACTCGCCACCAATGAAGCTGTCTATCAAAATCTGAAAATGCTGAAGCAAAAGTTAGAAGTGAATGAAGAAAGTGTGTTTGGGGGTTTAATATTCTCTAGTAATTCTCGTGGGGAGTCCTATTTTGGAAAGCCTTGTGTTGACATTTATCCATTTGCTCTCAACTTTCCCCATGTTCCTTTAGCTGGACTTTTCTGCAGTAGAGGCGAAATCGGACGCAGTTCTTCATCTTCATCATCTTCAGTATCATCATCTTCATCTTCGTCTTCTTCTTCTTCATCATTTCTTATGCAACAAGATGAATGTCAAGAGCAATCCCCTGCTCTTCATGTCTCAAGTGCTGTTTATTTGGCCATCTCTTATCGTCCACCTCGCATCGTTACTGATCCATGAATGAATCGCCCATTATCGTCATGTTTACTTTCTATTAGTATTGTTGTTTCTTCCTTATTCATCCTATTTTATGTTGCTTTCTTTGGTGTGTTTTTGTGCTAGAAACTTCAAGTACAAGTATCATCGTTTAGAACTATTTTAATTTAGTCCATCAATGAGATTTGACATGATATATCTACTAAAGTTTATAATGTTGCGTAAAGGTCAAAATCTAATTTTGATTCACAAACTATGAGATCAGTTTCATTATGGTACCAAAATTATTTCTTTGCTTCGTTTTAGTCTTCAAACTTTCACATTTGTTCTGTTTTGGTCTCTAAAATAGTAAAATGTGATTTCGTCTGATTTCTTCCTGTCGTTACTTCTAACCTGAATATTTTAGATGGATTATTTCTTTCTCATTAGTATTATAATAAGTGAGTTTATAAAGAGAGAGCAAAATTTTCATTCTTAATCACAAATTGAAGATAAATTTATAATTGATTTTCCTTCCAAAGAGTGAAAATTTTTCTTTTTGCGGTTTTGCCATGACTTGTTATGACACATACGAGAGGCATGTCTATCTCAATCATCTAAGTTAAAAATAACGATATACGAAATCACTTGTTTTTAAGATTGATTTCCATTTGTTAAGCTAGTCCACCTATTTTTTAAAATATTTTTGAAAATTCTAATTAAACTTTTCAATTTTCTTTTTCTACATTGGTGGTGGTTCCATCTGTCTTTCAAAAATATGGTGGATACATTTCTATCAAGCATGAAATCACATTTAGTTATTTAGTGAGATTAACCTTACTGTTTTAATTAAATTAAAATAAGGCTATGTTGATCAGAATGAAATTTTCTGAACTTTTGTAAGTGCCGTTTGACTTTTATATAATATATTTTACTATTTACTTATAAAAAAAATTTAATTAAATCTTTGTACATCCTTATAGAAAATAATTAATATAAATTCTTACACTCGATGTTACCGAATCATTAAAGTCAAGTTTCATCCCTATTTTACGGGATCATTAAAGTCGACTTTTATTCCTATTTCACAGGGTCATTAAAGTCGATGTCATCTTTGTTTTACAGGATCATTAAGACCGACATTCGTCCCTATTTTGTGAGTAAAATAAATGAAATATTTAAAACTCAAACAGAATTTGACCCAAACATTTAATACTACAATGGGGTTTTAAACTATTTATTATTTTCATATTAAATATTCATTTATATATATAATAAAGAGAGTTTCCATCACTCTTAATAATATATACAGATCATTGTTTATTTTTATTTTAAATATAGCTATTACTTATTAAAATTTAAGATTTTGACTACAGTTAGCTTTAAAAAAAAGGAAATTTAATCAAGTCACAAAATCTAGTGGCTGGGACCCGGATCCTCTATAATTGGCTCGCCAGTTAGTTCACTGAATTTTATTTTCCTTCATAAATCATTAAAAGTAGGGGTGTTCATTGGGTTGGGCCAACCCGCCAACCCGCTAAAACCAACCAAACCCACTAGTTTGGGTTGGTTTGGGTTGGGCTGACGGGTTGGTTTGGGTTCAAAAAATTGAGCCCGTTGTGGTTTTGGTTGGGCTGCGGGTTTCAAGATTTTGAGCCTGCTCAACCGAACCCAACCCGCCGGCCCGCAAAAATATTAAATAAAAAAAAATTAATTTTTATTTAGTCAAAATTATATTTTAATATCACAAATAATATTATTTTTACAATTTGGTCAATTAATAAATTTTTATTCTCAATTTAGTCCATAAAAAACAAATTGTGAAGGACCAAATTAAAGAAAAAATATTTAAGAGGAACCAAATTTTTTATAAAATAAATATATAAAAAATAAAAAAATTAGTATGGGCCAACCCGTCAACCCGCCACTGTTTGGTTTGGGTTGGTTTGGGTTGACTCAATTATTTTCTTTAGCCCAACCCAACCCAATCCGCCAAAGAAATTAGTGAGCCCGAACCAACCCGCCCTAAACCCAACCCAACCCAACCCGTGAACACCCATAATTAAAAAACCCAGTGTTTCACCCAAGCCGTGAGTAATTTCACTGTCCACGAGATTTTCTTTTATATGTATATAAAGCAAAACCTCAATTTGCTTACCGTTTAAATGAATAAAATATTTCCAAACAAAAAGCCTAAATCATAGTCCAATTAAAACGCATCCAAAGGTCTTATTACCTACTATAATTAAAAAGGAGAACATATCAAATTGGTCCCTTACGTATGAGATGGATTTTAAATTGGTCTCTTATATTTTATTTATTTCAAATTTGTCTCATAAATTTTTATAATTTCTTAAATTGGTCCAAAATAATAGTGAATATAGTCATATCTCTTTCATTTTAAGTTCTAATATACGGAATTTATAGTTACAAGTTTCTTTTGATGAGTATCTTAGGACTGTCAACAAACAAGGTCAAATCAAGTCTCGAAAGTAAATAACTCTTTCCATGGTCAAATCAGCAAAGTTAATCATATCTCTCTCATTTCAAGTCCAAATGCGACGAGTTCAAAACTATATACTAACTCTTGAAGAGTTCTTTCTATGTCTCATTGAGATCGTTGGCAAATCAAGCCAAATCGCGTCTCGAAAGTATGTTTAAATTGAGACCAATTTGAAATGTGATAGAAACATGTAAAATCAATTTAAAACAAATGAAACATAATAGATCAATCTGAAGTTTTTGCCAATAATAAAAGGGGGCAATCCAATCTCAGTAAAACGTCTTAGAAAAGAAACAAATTAAAGAAAGCATCCAAAATAATAAATGGGGAATCCACTAGCCAAATCCAAAATGGTGAAGTTTCTTAAATCTCAATTACAAGCAATAATGTTTGGGTGGCGTTTTGAATTGAAGTGTGCATCGAATAGAGTTATTATCTCATTTCTCTCCCACACATATATATATATATATATATTTATATTTATAAGTGTGAGATTTTTACAACTTTTTGTTTTCAAAAATATCCTCATTCTTTTTCCTTCATATCTTTTCATTTCAAAAAATGCACCTGTTAAGTGATATCTCCTAATTATCAAAAGATACGTCTCTTATTGTGAATAGATATCTTTTAAATATTGTCTATTAATCTATTAGTTGTTAATAGACACACCTTTTACATTAAAGTATATATCTTATTAATTATCTCTTGGTCAAATATAGATAGTGATTCAAACTGCACAATATGCAACACGAACTAGCATTAAAAATACAATTTATAAATTTTGTTGTATCTTAGAAATGATTTTTCTATTGCCATGATGTATAGACAATCACTCTTCAAGAATAAAGATTTATCACGGCTCAAAGTCATTCTTTCATCTCTTTCTCCTACAATTATTTCTAACAATCTTAAAGAGTAATAGGATGGAAGAAATGTGACGACAAAAGACAATTGCCCTAAAAATAATAATGACAATCTAAGGTTTTTCTTTTGTAGATTATTATTTGATAATTATCGCAAAAGGTACTCTTTGAAAGACCTCCTTATAATTTCATGTTGAGACAGTGTCTTTGGCCTGAATGCGTGTTGACGTTTGTTAATTTGGACATAATTAGTGGTTTTTAATATATGTTTTTTTCATTTGCCAGTATATACGTATTTTTCATCCTGATTTCACTATGTATATGCGTATTTTAATGCATCTTGTGTCATTTAATAGAGTCCCACAACCGACGAGTCAATGAAAGAGCCTCCTCCTCCTCCCGAGACCCAAAAGTCACAGCCTCCTCCTCTTGAGTCGCAAGATGCACCACTTTCACCTCTGCATTTATGCCAACCCCGAGTTTTACAGTTGTATGCCTCATGAAAACTTTTGATATGTTGTTTTGTTGTTGTTTATTTCATATGTTGACATTTCTCAAACTTTTGCAAGCAAGTGCCTATATGGGAGTGGCTCCAAATATTGGTCCCGATTGGGTTCCCCCACCCCGCCCGGGAACAACTCCACGAGAACCCATGTGCAAGCTGACACCGGCCACAAAAAGCCAATAAAGGAGAAGAAAGTGAAACAATGAAGAAATGAAGTTATTCTGTAGTCTTTATTTTGGCAAGCTTGATGAGTGATTTTTTGGATTTCAAGCTTGATGAGTGAATTTTTGAATACCAAGCTTGATGAGTTATTTTTTGAATGTCAAACTTGATGCATTTGTTTTGGATTGATGTAATTGTAGGTTATCATGGATTTTTTTTTTTTTTGCAATTTCCTTGCACAATAATGTATGGAAATTGCAAAAAAATTGGTGGGATGATGATGTATAGGATTGTTGGCATGTTAGCCTTTTATGAATATTGTATGATGATGTATAAGATTGTTGGTCTAAATGTGAAGCTTCTATGATAATGTATAGGATACTATAAAATTAAATATTTATTATTACACTATCTTAGTCTTTTTAACATTCTTCCTCCAAAACACTTACCTTATGTTTAAAAGACAAAAAAAAAAAAGTCCTTTTGTTTTGGGCCGTGAGGCCCCTTTTCCTTACCAAAAAGAGACAAAAAAAAACGTCAGGATTTTCAGTTGGTCCGACCTTCTGGAAGGGAACAAATATGGTGAAATAAAATCAATAGAATAAATTGTTCCTCCAAAATAGGTATAATACTATAATGATAAACTGTGGTTCAATTTCCATTTAAAATGAATTAAATACTAAAATTACCTAGCCCAATTATTTAATCTAGTTATAGGAAGGAGGGGCTAATTTGTAAAATGTTGAATTGAATAATAAAATAAGTAGATTAAATCTCAATAATTCTGGGTGGTCCGTATGTAATAAGGAAAAAAATGGGGGAGTAAAATACAGTTCTAACTAAGGACCTGAATGAAACAAACTAAAGCACTTAAGGATTCAGTTAACACTCGACCCTTATGCAAGTTGTGTCATTTTAATGTTATTTGAACCATTGTAAGTGTTGTTTGGCATTTTTATAATCTAATGTGGTTTTGATGTATTTAAAAAAAAAAAAAGAGAATATTTTTTTTTTAAGAATACTAAAATTTCTACCCCATAGGATTCAATTATCACGTTCTTACGCTCTGTGTTTCGATGCTGTGTTTTGTATATTTTTCTCCCCACATAAATCTGATTGTCGGCAGTACTTGAGATAATTGTTTGCTGGAATTTCTGGTGATAATAAATATTTAATTTCATATATTAATGGGGACGATTTCCATTTCCAAAAATAATTTTACAAATTTTTACAATGGGGACGATATTCATTTACTTTTGTATATTAAATTAAAGCGGACGATTTCCATTTCCAAAAATAATTTTACAAATTTCCATTTCCATTTCCAAATTTCAATGAATACCAAAAGTAATTTTTACAAATATTTCTTACAACTGTCAAAAGGAGGCTTTTGAAAAGAAATCAAAGTTAACATTTTAAGAGAAAATTAGTATTTGGGCCCTCTTTTTGAGTTAAATAATTTTTTAATAACTTATTTAGGCTCTCTTTATGAAACAAATGCGTGAGGGGATTGGAAGTAAGAATCTTTCAATATTTTTAAGAAAAATACAAAGATTTCTTTTTTGTTTTGTTTTTTTTTTTGTGATTTTTACATGAAAAGGGGTAAAATTAAAAGCTAAATCTTTTGAATTTGATGTGTTCTGAATTTCTTTGTATTTGAAGATTTTTTTACCGTTTGATTTTATCTTTCATTCGTTAATTGACACGTGACGCTTCATATAAAAAATGCCTCGTTTCATTAAAAATAAAACGCCGCGTTTTCACTCAAAGATATTGGTCTATGAGAGAGCAATCAACTACAAAACAAGAATGTGAAGATCACTTGCAATATTATAAAATCTTAAGATTTTACGATCTTGCAAACTAATTTCTTGTTCAATCTCACGTAGAATCGTTTTTGGATGGGATCGTAATGAAATTGAGATCTTACACATAGGATCGTAAGATTGTTTGATCTCTCTCTTTAATTCATTCAAAATAAAAAATAGAAGAAGGAAAAAAAATAATGATCTATCATCATACACATGCATTGGCCTTAACTTTAATTTTAAGCACATTATTTTATGTTGGTGAGTACAAGAGTTTAAAATTTAAATACATCTCTTTGTTCCCTTCTTTATAAAACAAGGTCCATCCTATCTTCTCTTCTCTTTTGATTAGGAAGTTGTCCTTGGGCGAGCCCTCATTTGTAGAGTATTTTATTATGTATATTACTTTTGATTTGATAAAAAATAATTGGATGGAGGTTTAATAGAGTTTTGGGCAAATGATATTTTGCATGTTTAGTTTTTGGTATCTTCAATTGAAGGGACATTTTAGGGTGTTTAAGTTTTAACAACTTACCTAATTTTTTTTTAAAAAAAAAATCCTAAACTCATCTATTTTTTAGGACCAATGTTTCAAAATAAGTATTTTCCATGGTTTTTTTCTTCATTATTTCAAACTTTAAAGACTAATTAAAATTAAGTTTTTCAAGTTTTTTTCAAAAATACTGTGGGTAGATTTTTCTATCATTTTCCACATAAGGATGAAAATTTACTACTAATTACAGATTGGATTTCTTTCATCCCTGATTAATGATTTTCTTGTAGTAATTTATTATTTAAAATTTTGTTGGAATGAGCAAGGAATCAAGATACAAATCCTTTTCCTTTCTCAATCTGTGTGGGGTAACTGCATAAATTTAGATCTTGTAAGGCTTTGCAGATCTTAGATTTCTTCTCTTAGTTCTATATGTGATTTGAATTTTATTTTTGGATGTTTATTTAAGTAAGTAGAAGGGTAATCTCAAAAATTTTAAGGTATTTAACACTTTTTGTAAGATTCAAATAGATTATCAAGCCATTCACTTGTTTTTAAGATTGATTTCCAATTGTTAAAGTCCACCTATTTTTTAAATTTCTTTTGAAAATTCTAATTAAACTTTTCAATTTTCTTTTTCTAAATTGGTGGTGGTTCCATTTGTCTTTCAAAAATCATGGTGCATACATTTTTTATCAAGCATGACATCACATTTAGTTATTTACTAAGGTTAAAATTTTAATTAAATCCTACTATTTTAATTCAAATAAGGCTATGCTGTTCGGAATGAAATTTTTTGAACTTTTGTAAATGTTGTTTGACTTTCATATAACATATTTTATTAGTTATTTATAAAAAAAATTTAATTAAATCTTTGTAGATCTTTATAGAAAATAATTAATATAAGTTCTAACACTCGATGTTACCGAATTATTAAAGTCGACTTTCATCTCTATTTTACAGGATCATTAAAGTCGACTTTTATCCCTATTTTGCGCGATCATTAAAGCCGACTGTTGTCCTTGTTTTACGGAATCATTAAGGCCGACTTTCATTCCTATTTTATGAGTAAAATAAATGAAATTTTTAAAACTCAAACGGAATTTGACCCAGACATTTAATACAACAATGTAGTATTAAACTATTTATTAATTTTCAAATTAAAAATTCATTTATTTATATAATTAAGAGAGTTTCCATCACTCTTAATTATATATACAAATCATTGTTTATTTTTATTTTAAATATAGCTATTACTTATTAAAATTTAAGATTTTAATTACAGTCAGCTTGTAAAAATAGGAAATTTAATCAAGTCACAAAGTCTAGGGGCTGATGGTGAGTGTGAGTAATTTCACTGTCCACTAGATTTTCTTTTATATGTATATAAAGCAAAACCTCAATTTGCTTACCCTTTAAATGAATAAAATATTTCCAAACTAAAAGCCTAAATCATAGTCCAATTAAAACGCATCCTGAGGTCATATTACCTACTATAATTAAAATGGACAAAATATCAAATTGGTCCCTTATGTATGAGATGGATTTCAAATTGGTCCCTTCTGTTTCATTTATTTCAAATTTGTCCCATAAATTTTTATAATTTCTTAAATTGGTCCAAAAAAATAGTGAATGTGGTCATATCTCTCATGTTTTAAGTTTTAATACGATGAATCTATAGTTACAAGTTTCTTTTGATGGAGCACTTTAGGACCGTCAACAAACGAGGTCAAATCGAGTCTCGAAAGTGAATAACTCGTTACATGGTCAAATCAATAAAGTTAGTCATATCTCTCTCATTACAAGTTCGAATGCGACGAGTTTAAAACTATCTACTAACTCTTGAAGAGTTCTTTCTCTGTCTTATTGAGTTTATTAGCAAATCAAACCAAACCGCATCTCGAAAGTAGGTTTAAATTGGGACCAATTTAAAAAACTATAGAAACACGTAAAACCAATATAAAACGAATGAAACATAATTGACCAATTTGAGGTTTTGGCCAATAATAAAAGGTGGGAAATCCAATCCCAAGAAAACGTTTTAGAAAAGAAACAAAGAAAGCATCCAAAATATTAAATGGGGAATCCACTGGCCAAATCCGAAATAGTGAAGTTTCTTAAATCTCATTTACAAGCAATAAAGTTTGGGAGGCGTTTTGAATTGAAGTGTGCATCGAATAGAGTTATTATCTCATTTCTCTCCTATATATATATAGATATAGCCAGCATATAGGAGGCACTCTCTATCTCTAAAGTGTAAACTAGAGTGAACAACAAACACAAGGTGAGAGAGATGGAGAACAGAAGAGGAGGCTCAAATATCAATCAGTGTAACAATACCATTCTTCAGAACATTCTAGGCAGACTTCCAGCCTTATCCTTCGCAAATGCGTCTTGTGTTAGCAAAACTTGGTACCAAATCTCATCTAAAATTCTCTCTCGTCCCAAGCTTGCCACAGCTTTCTCTCTCAATCCTTCTCTCATTGTAAGCACTTCATTTCTAATCATATTCACAATATTTCACTTACACTCCTATTTATTTCTCACCATTAATATTGGGTGTTTGTTTAATTTGTGTCTTGATGATTGATTTACAGGGTGCAGTGGGAGAGGTTACTGAGAAAATTTTAAGCCAACCAATTCGTCCACACTTTGCCATAGCTTACATTAGCGAACAATTTGGGCTGAGAGGGGCTCATCTACTTGTATATCATCTCTATATTTCTTTGTAATTTTTACATTAATCACCTTTGACTTTGAACGATTGAAATAGACAATTTAATTTTAAAATTTTCAAAAGGTTTACTATTTGATTATTTCATAAACTAATGAGTATTCAGAGATTAAATTATTTATTTTTAACAATCTTTTAAAGATCGATCTGTGAGTTTTACTCATAATTATTAATGATTTTTGCTTATTGTGCATTGTTGTAGCTGAGTCAAAGGCTAGGAAGAAGCACTCCTTTGGTCACTCATATTGGGAATGGCGTGATGGGAATGGATGGTCTAACTCATGAATTTCGAGAAGTAATGTGTTTTTTTTTCATAGTATTCTTTTCTTTTTTGGTTTTTTTTTGCAAAACACATTTTTAGTATTCAAATTTTACATTAATTTTTAATTAGAAAAAGTATTTTTGATACCCTTAAAATATAGGGTCAGTTTCAATAGTACTCTCTAACTTTTTCTGCGTCAATTGTAATCTCAAAGTATGAGGTCAGTTACAGTTGTAACTCTAAAGTTTTTTGGGTCAATTGTAGCCCCAAAGTATTATGTCAGTTACAGCTGTACCTCCAAAGTATGAGGTCAGTTACAGTTGTACCTTCAAAGTATGAGATCAGTTACAGTTATACCTCCAAAGTTTTTTTGGCCAATTGTAGTCCTAATATTTCACATTTGAGTCAATTGTTCCTCCAAATTGGGGGTACAATTGATACAAAAAATAAAAGATTGGGGCTACAATTGACACAAAAAAGAAAAAAATTGAGGGTCTAATTGACTCAAAAAATTTTTGAGGTACAATTAAAACTAACCTCATACTTTTGGAGTACAATTGACCCAAAAAAAACTTTGAGGATACAATTGAAACTCACCTTATACTTTGGAGGTACCAAGAGTACTTTTGTCATTTTTAATTTTGTCTTCAAAATTTATTTGTTGTCAATTTTGTCATCAAAATTTCATATTTCGATCATTTGTATCATTTGCTCTAACTTTATTAAATGAATTAACAACATATGATTTACCTATATAGCTAATGACACGTGATATAAAATTATTTAAAAAAAAAATCAAATTCTAACTTATATTGAATCTTTCGTTAATTTTTTGAATATAGATAAACAAAAAATAAAATCGACTAATATGTGAAAGTTTGATAACAAAATTGACAATAAACAAATTCTAAGGACAAAATTGAAACTTGATCTAAGATTTGAGGACAAAAGAAAAGTATTTTTGCCCCTTAATTTTTTTTTGGTTATTCAGATGAGTACATATGCTATACAAATGTGCAGGTGAAATGGGATTATTTTGATTATGGTGGTCCACATCCTCGTGAAGCTAATGGATTTAGCGATCTTAATCGAGGGATTGTTTTGACCGTTGGATATGTTCCGGGACACAAAGTGGACGCCCTACCATTATTTCGTCCTAAGACCGTAAGATGCATTGAATTTGAATCTAGCTAGCTAGCCAGCTTTCAAATTAATTAATAATTAATCTCTCTTGTTAATTACCTATTTATATAATTAATTACTAAATTATTCACCAGAATCCTGGAATTAGCATGGTTGAAGAATTCGTGAGTAACATCAAGAATTACACAGCTTCTGTTTCTAGTGGTGAATGTGAATCACCATCTGCCATCATAATGTTTGGAGTGAGTTCTTAATTATTATTTTCACTCAAGGACTAGTTGTTCCTTCATCAGTTAATTGCGTCTTCTGATTTTTTTTTCCTTTTTCATTTTCTAGGACCGTAATAGTGATATGAATTCAATTGTTGCAATGATTGGTAAGCCTTAGTTAATTACTCTCACCATGTTCTTTAGAGGAATTGAATTACCTTTTTTTTTGGATAAATTATGAGTTTTTCTCATTTATCCGTTTAATAGTTTAGACAAAAATTAATATATATGCTTTCGTAATTATACGACATGGCATGCAGATTTTGCAATGGGAAAGGAAACAGTGATGGTAGGAGATGGGGGAGGGTGTTTTCTATTCACCGGTAAGAATTACACCATAACATATCCTCCTGATTCATACATACTTGAAGCCGTTGCTCTTGTGTTTGCCAAGGACACACGCAAGTCTCCAGGTATCTTTAAATTTTAATACAGACTCTTCAAATTTTTAACTTTGCTCACTTACAACTCTTACGTTCTATAACTTAAAAGCCAATGTCTTTGAGATTTCAATTATACTTATTTCAAACTCTTAAGCTTTAAAAAAAGTGAAACTATTTAAAAACGTTGAATAATTAAAATTAAAAGATAAAAAGTTATATGTCAACTTATTTAAACTCGAGGAAATCAATGTGTCTGAATACTTGTTGGTTGAATAGCTATAGGGGAAATTGGGTTCCATGTAGCAATTGCAGGTGGTTTAATGCCATTTGGGCCAAGATTTGAGGCCATAACTGTGGGAGAAAAGGACCAAGGAAGATGGACATGCCTCTCTGCTTTTATGGAAGAAGGACTTCATGAGGTTCTCAATTTCAAGGCCGTAATTGACACCATTCTTGAGACGGTAGGCTTCACGAAATACATTTATTTTAGCCAAAACTATATTTTTCTTATTTAGATTTTATATTAAATTTTAATTTCGTTCCCAAAATTAATTTATTGGATAATGATATGTAAAGAATTTAGATTAGAATATAAAACTTTGGAGATATAATTAAAGATCGAAATAAAGTTTTGAGATGAAAAAAATGAATTTACCTTTGTTTTATTAAATTTAAACCTAAATGTATTTTATCAAAAATTTGATGTACTAAAATAAATAAGATTAAATTTGTCTAATCTTTTAAAATACTTAGCTATTTACTGTAAACAACAAATTTTTAACTTTTGAAATAATTCAATGATTCTTTAGTCAACACCATAAGAACAATAAAGAACAAAAAAAAAGGATTCTGACCTAGTTTAAAACTATGTAAAATTGGATGTAGGTAAGTGATAGACATACAGATTTGTATATTGGAGTGACACAACGAAGGCGATACAACTCAAGGGCTCCATTTGCCCAGATGATGAGAATAGCTGCATCTACCACCTTCTACCATGTTGTCGGGTAAGATCCAACACCTTCATTTTCCTTTGTTAAAATTAAATAATTAATTTGAAGTCAATTTTATTTTATTTTAATCCTCAAATTTTTACGTTTGTTTTCATCATACATTGATATATATGCAATGTTATGAAAATTAGATCAGATTAAAGTGAAAATAACCGGCTCAAACCAGGTTAGATCAGAGAATTGTTAAAGAATTGTCTGATTCAACTAAAATATTAAAGTTATATTTTCACTCCTTATATATTAATACTTTTTCAATTTAGTCCCTCAAAATGTTTTTTTTTCTCAACTTAGTTCCTAAAAAAATTATTTGTTCTCTATTTAATCACTCCAAAAATGTTTTGTTCTCAATCTTGGTCTCTCTATATAAAAATTTAGTATAATCATATCATAAACCAAATACTTGTTCTGGTTCGATTCTAACAACATTGTATATACGTATGTGGTTGTGAAACAGAGGACAAGAAGAGTACCTTATGGTGGAAGGCGCAGGGATAAAACCAGGAGACAGCTTTCTGTTCTACCACAGAGATTTGGAAACTGCACGTGCCACCAATGATGCTGCCTATCAAAATCTGAAAATGCTGAAGCAAAAGTTAGAAGTGAATGAAGAAAGTGTCTTTGGGGGTTTCATTTTCTCTAGTAATTCTCGTGGGCAGTCCTATTTTGGGAAACCTTATGCTGACATTTATCCTTTTGCTCTCAACTTTCCCCATGTTCCTTTTGCTGGACTTTTCTGTAGTAGAGGCGAAATCGGACGCAGTTCTTCATCTTCATCATTGTCATTATCATCATCTTCATCTTCGTCTTCTTCTTCTTCAGCATTTCTTATGCAACAAGATGAATGCCAAGAGCAATCCCCTGCTCTTCATGTCTCAAGTGCTGTTTATTTGGCCATTTCTTATCGTCCACCTCCTTCATCATCCACCTTGCGTCGTCACTAATCCATGAATTGCCCATTCTCATCATGTTTACTTTCTATTAGTATTGTTGTTTCTTCATTATTCATCCTAGTTTATGTTTCTTTCTTTGGTGTGTTTTTGTGTTAGAAACTTCAAGTACAAGTATCATTGTTTTGAACTATTTTAATTCAGTCCATCAATAAGTACTTAGCTGGTGAAGTTTGTGGGATTTGACATGATATATTTACTAAAGTTTATAATGTTGTGTCAAGGTCAAAATCTCATTTTGATCTACATATTATGAAATCAGTTTCATTTTGGTTTTAAAAATTTTTTTTTTTTATTCCGTTTCTGTCTTCAAACTTTCACATTTGTTCTATTTTGGTTTCTAAAATGTGATTTCGTCTAATTTATTTTTGTCGTTATTTTTAACCTGAATATTTGAGATGTATTATTTCTTTCTTGTGTGTATCATAATAAATGAATTGATAAAGAAAGAAAAAAATTCATTCTTAATCACACACTGAAAATAAATTTATAGTTGATTTTTCTTTAAAAAATAGTTTTTTTTCTTGCGGTTTTGCCATCACTTGTCATGACATATACAAGAGAGAAATGTCTATCTCAATCGTCTAAGTTAAAAATAACGGTATACAAATTCATGTTTTAGACTAATTATGAAATTAAAAAAAAAAAATCATACAATGGACTCAATAACGGCTTAAAGAAACCATGGTTATGATTTGACTATACGTCAGCTTTATACACCACATATATATCCATTTGGGAATATCATAAAACCACAATAACTAAAACAGTACATGTTTCCATATTACATCAAGCGTCACATGTTTCCTGATTTCTCAGTTTTCAAGAGAGATACATACAATGAATGGACTCCCCCACATACCGCCTACTCAATTCGTTTCCTTAATTAATATATTTATTAATTAGCAAATACACATTAATTCATTTGGTATATACTCCCTCCGATTTTATATATATATATATATCTGGTGTTTAAAATTTCTACACACAGATTAAGAAAATGATTAGCTCACATAGAATGAAGAGAAAAATGAGATAGAATGACTAAACTATCCCTATTAAATAACTATTAGTTAATCACATAAGTCAATTGTAGCTTTTATTACTCATTAGATTTAAAGGGGTAGAATAGTACAAAAATAATTAATGTCCTTTAGAATTCATAAAACATCAGATATTTTGAAACAAAAATAATTCTCTAAAACATCAGATATTCAGAACTGGAGGAGTATATATATACTAGCAGAGAAGTTATATGGATAGACTCTGATAATAATTGTGTGGATTTGTGGAGACCATGGGTCAAGCTTGGCGCCAAAATATTGTACCCGATTCAGGTTAGTACTTCAAACTAAAGCTTCACTAAATTTGTGAAATCTATTTCCATGCCACCTTGCCTCTTCAATTTCCTAAGCATGGAGTATAAAGTTCAATTTAAAATGGTTTACAAATTATATATATATATGGACCTAACTGCTTTGAGTAATTTCAATTTAATTCAGGACTCAAATCAATATTAGTCGATAATGAGGAGTGGTCGAAGAGTACTGGGAGGAATGTGATTCGTATGTTATCTAGGTATGAGTACGTATAACTCTCTCTGTTACTTGTTCTGTGTCAAATTTCAATGTGATATATATAGACACACATTGAAGCATGCCTTAATTTCAATGTGATATATTTTTTTTTAAAACTTTATACTATTCATGCCTTAATTAACCCGTGGACTATGAAGCATGGACACTTGTGTCGCCGTGTCGGACACGTGTCCATGTCTGACACCCACACGACATATATTCATAAATTTCAAAATATAAAATCAATTTTTGTGACTTTAATATGACAAATAATAGAAAATAATGACACATATGACATATATTACAAATATATATTATAATTTTTAAAGTTTCATAAATTTAATTAATTTTTAATTATTTATATATATAAATATATACCGTTTCGTGTCATGTAATTTTAAAAATTTGACGTGTCAATGTATCGTGTTCGTGTCAGTGTCCATGCTTCATAACCTATGGGGCATAATCCTATGACTATATATGTAATACCATCTAGTCTTACATTACATCTAGGGATGATTATGGGTAGGGTACTATGATACCCGGACCCATATGTGAGCGGCTATCAAAATCAATTCCCATACTCATCCTGTTGGGTAGTCTAATCCCCATACTCAGACTCGTTCCTGGAAAAAATTTAAAATAAACTATTTTTTGTTAATATAAAATTTATATTCATTCAACTTTATACATCTATAACTACTAAAAATAAAAAATAAAAAATAAATATGAATACATTAATAAAATATTTCAATATTTATAAAAACTTCAATATATTTTTAATAAAAAGTGTTAAAGTATTATATTTTTTATATATAAAAATATATTTATTATTATTATTAATAAGTAGGGTACCACTATACCCGGTCTACATCAAGACTTATACCCATAGGTTAAATTTCATATTCCCATTGGGTATAGGTATTTTGATCCTCCCTAATTACATCTTTCATCAAACATGGCCGTAGGATTGGAACATTTAAATTTGAAATTGAAACTTGTTAATTACCATGAAACAGGCTGCAGCTGGCAATGGACGTTGAGGATTTGACAGAGCAGGAGACTGCTTTGTATGATCGTCAGATTAGGGTGTGGGGTGCTGATGCTCAAAGAAGGTATATATATATATATCCTTTTTCTTCATCTTAATTTTGCTGAAAATCTATTTACTTGATTTTAGTTCTTGTTTGTGATTCTGTGTTTTTAGACTAAGCAAAGCTCATGTCTTAGTTTACGGAATGAATGGATCTGTAGCTGAGGTAAATCTTGGACTTCCTAGCATAACAAACAAAAATGGTTGAACTAAAATTTTATAGATCAAAGTGTACTTTTGGTCCCATATCTTTTGCTCATGTCTCATCAATTTTTGCACAGATATGAGACCAAATCTACAATATAAAATATGAGACATGAGCAAAAATATGAGACCATAAGTGCATCTTGGGCAATTTTATATATAATTTTTAGACGTAATTGGTTTTTTTTTTTTTTAATGTGGATTAGTTTTGCAAGAATATTGTTTTAGCTGGAGTTGGTAGTTTGACCTTACTTGATGATGGAGTAGCAACCAAGGATGCACTTTCCTCTAATTTTCTCATTCCATTGGATGAGAATAATAATATTGTGTATAGTACTGGAAAGACCCTTGCTGAGCTTTGTTGTGATTCACTCAAAGTCTTCAATCCTATGGTTCATGTTTCAATCGAAAAAGGTTCTTATTCTCACTTTATCCCTCTATGATATTCTATCATTCATTTAATTTTCTTCCCCCATCATTCTTGAGATTTTCACTTTTTTGGTTTATAGGTGATTTGTCAACTTTTGGTGATGATTTCTTCGACAAGTTTCATGTTGTAGTTGTCAGTTGTTGCTCACTTGCTGCTAAGGTATATATATCTACCCTTTCATTATCATATACTTTCCTTTTGCATTCTTTTTCTTCCTTGCATTATGTTTTCATTGCAGAAACAAGCTAACAACATATGTCGGAAACTATCGAAAAGAGTAGCATTTTATACTGTTGACTGTAGAGACTCTTGTGGAGAAATATTTGTTGATCTGCAGGATTATGGATATTCACAGGTATTTTTCTCTCCATGATCTAGTTTTGTACATTTCTTAATTCTCAACTTTACATAATTTTTAATGTGTTTGTGTTTGTACATTGATCGATCATGGAATTCCTCGTTGAATAGCTTTACAAGTTTCTATATATGGCTTCATAACCAAGCAATATTTTCTTTTTGTGCGAAAATCTTCTTTCGTAGAAAATATCAGAGAAAACTATTGAATGTCAACTACAGTATCCGAGTTTTGAGGTATATCTTGGTTGATCATAATTTCTTATCTGCTTCTATTTTTTTTTATTATGTATTAAGTGGTCATCCAATTATGTATTAATGTCTCTGATCTTTTCTGCAGGAAGCAGTATCAGTGGCATGGAGGTCTCTTCCTATGAAGACATCAAAGCTGTACTTTGCTATGAGAGGTGTGATCAATTGTCCATTTTTACACCCAAAATTATGGCTTCCTGCATTCTTTTGTTCTGTTTTTGGAACACATTTTTCTGTCATTTCTTGTTCTTTCAAATGGAACATTAGGCCCTTCATCCAAAAGTCTCTTGTGTATTTTCCTCTTTTTAACTAATCGTAACTTGCAAGCATTAGCATCCAGTTGTCTCTTTCAGTTATAGAAAAATATGAAGAAGCCGAAGGACGAAAACCGGGAGAGGTATCAATTGCTGATCTTCCTGGTGTTATGAAGCTGAAAAAGGAGCTTTGTACTGCGCAGGTGTGCTATAGTGAATTAGTTATATATATTATGTGACACTTTGGAGCACATTCTTCTGAGTTTGGTTTTGGTGTTAAACAGTCTGTGAGTGAATCTCATGTGCCTGATAATCTTCTAGAAAGACTAGTAACAAATACAACAGAATTTCCGCCAGTTTGTGCCATTATTGGGGGAATCATTGGACAGGTATTCTTTACAATAATTGCAGTTTGAAGTAAATTTTTAAGGATTTGGATCCTCTATGGTGTGGTAAGTGTGGTTAGTGGTGGATTTAGTTCATTTTAAAGAGATAAGAAGAGGAAGAGAAAAAAAATGTGGGTCGTATACATAAGTGTGGGTCGTATACATCAAGGAAGACTCACTATTTCTCTCTCTACCTGTAGCTGTTCGTATATATTTGTATGCACCAAATACACTACCAATCCCACTTGGGAAGATCCAAGTCCAAATTTTACCTATAATATCTGGTATGACATAGTTGACTATTGTATCTTATTAGGAGGTTATCAAAGTAATATCAGGTAAAGGAGAGCCCCTCAAGAATTTTTTCTTCTTTGATGCTTTGGATGGGAAGGGAATCATTGAAGACATTTCAGATCAAAATGCTGAAGGGTGAATCACTTCCAAGGAAGAATTGTACATCCAAGGGCAAATTAAATAATTTGTGATCTGCAGGAAAAAATGAGTGCTCAACTTAATTAATGTTGTTTTGCTGATTAGTTCTCAGTGTGCATATGTAGTTTTAGCTTCTTTTTTGTGTATATTGACGTTGTAATTAAATTTTTGTGGACCAGTGTTTATTCCAAAGCTAAAACTTGGTTCAACAAGAATGTTTTTCAATTTTATAGTCATCCTAATAACCATTCCATGACACTCTTTTTTGGCCAAACCATGACATATAGTTAATCAAGTTGAGATTTCTAATCTACTGATTTCATTCCACGCTACTCTCCTACTCTCCTGGTAATCAATAATCAAGCCTTCATTAGTTCTCGTGTAAAAGTAAATATCACAAGGCTGCAAGCAATGTAATTAAAATTGGATCGGATTGGTCAAATCAATTTCTGGTAAAGAAGGCAGTTTGGTTATAGTGTTTAGACAATTACAAGAGTAGAAGAGTATTGGATCATTATGAACCAATGTTTTAAAAATTAAATTGGTGAATGAATCAAAAAGATCTTCGGGTAATGAGTTTATTTGTTCAATTGATTAGACCGAATGACATAAAAAATATATAAATTAAAAAAAGAGGTAAAGTACTATTTGGTCCCTCGTTTTTCACACTTTGAACTATTTGGTCCCTGCATTTTTGAAATAGACTATTTGGTCCCTCCTTTTTCACACTTTGATACCATTTGGTCCTTGCATTTTTGAAATAGACTATTTGGTCCCTCATTAATCATAAATGTCAACTCGTTAGTCCCTCTAGCCTACATCTGTTACTAACAGTGATTACTTTTATTTTTTAATTAAAATCCTTTCTTTATGTAATAGGACTAAACTGTAAGAAAAAAGGAATAAATTAAGACTTGAAACAATTTTGCCCAAAAAGAACAAACACCCAGCCAAATCCACTCATCTTTTTGGGCAAAATTGTTTCAAGTCTTAATTTATTCCTTTTTTCTTACAGTTTGGTCCTATTATATAAAGAAAGGACCTTAATTAAAAAAAAATAAAACTTTTAGGGAATTTAAACCAACTTTTTCTTTTGTTTAACAGAAAAATTAGATGGAAATTGAATAGGGACTAACGGTAGAACTTTTTGAAAACTTGAGGGACCAAAATGGAACTTTGAGCAAACTTAAGAGACTAAAATAAGACTTTGACTTATATTTTTTATAAAATTACTATTATACCCTCACTAAATAAATAGAAATTTAACATAAGGGTGTTATTTTCACCTAAATGAAAACTCAGGGGGTCCTATTTGCACAAATTGAAAACTGAGTGTTATGTGCACCCAACCTAAAACTCAGGGGGTGTATATGCATTTTGGCCTTAATCAAAGTGATAAAAATGAGTTTTTTAATATTTTAATAGATTTATAACATTTTATGTTGGGCTTTATATTATTTTTTACATTTGGCCCATAAAACCAAAAAAAAAAGACAAAATGATTTTTTTTTTAAAAAACTATGACCTGGCCGGTTTTCTAAAACTTGCTATGGGCAACAATTTTGGTTGGTTTAATAGTCCAAACAGAGTCGTCTTTACTCTTGGGTCTCGGTTCAACCATCCAGTCCGATCTAGTTTTCTTAACATTAACCATCTTGAACAAGAATATATTGTAATTTGAAATGATCTTGAGAAAATCGTCGTTTGCTAAATTAAAATATATTTTTTTTCATTTGATGAGCATATAGAAAAAGTTATTAAAACCCAATGTTAAATTCTGAATAATTAGTGGAATGAAGAAAAAAAAACCTTGTGTATTATACAAATTATGAAATAAATCCTAAATTTACTATCACCTAATTTAGTTATAATGGTGCTTGTATTATACAAATAATGAAATGGATCTTGTTTGTAAATTAAGTTAATTAGACCTCGGATAATTTTATCTTCATGTGTATATATATTTATTTTTAACTAGTGTGCTAACCCGCGCAACGCGCGGGAATGTAATTGCTTCATAATTTACTATAATATTAAATATAAATTACATGTTAGTTGTCTTACATATAAATAACAACCTCATGTAGAGAAAAAACTTAATTATAATTTTATTGATATGTTCAATATATTTAATAAACTTGTATTATATGTATTAACAACTAAACAAAAATTCTAACTTTCCTAAATTTGATTAATGAAAACAAATAAATACATTTTTTTAGAATTATGTTATTCAAATGTAACACAAATGGTGAAATATTTTAAATTAATATTTATTCAAAAAAAATGAATTATATATATATATAATTAAATGTTTATATTGTCTAAACGTAAATGTTTCAGATTTTTTTTAATGAATCAATAAAATATAATATTGTCGTTTACTCCTTCAATTAATAAGTTGTAATATTGATTAGTGTGTATAATTTTATATCGATCGGATATAATTTAAATTTGAGATTTCATTATAAACAAAATAAATTTATACAAATATGTGGACTATTATATTTATATTATATTAATGTTTTCATAAAATGTATAATATCATGTCATTGTTTTTTTTTCTGTATGGGATATGGATGCGATTTAACAACTGATTTATAATACGAAGTATTATCTATAAATAATTTTATTAGAATTAAGTGGACCTATGTTTCAGATAATATTATTTGCCTACATGGATCTTTTTTGTAAATTAAGTTAATTAGACCTCGGATAATTTTATCTTCATGTGTATATACATTTATTTTTAATTTATAAATTTGTACTTGTGGTTATAAATTTTAAGATTATGTTTTATAGAATATATATTTTAAATAATTAATATTTTATTTATTTATTTATAGCGCAATTGGATCATATGGTCATTTCAATTGATTGAATCAATCAACTTAAAATTCTTTCCATTTCATTCACTTATTTGGTTTTATAAAACATTGATTGTGAGAAGAACTGCTTTTATTGATGAAAAAGATAGTTTTCAAAATTTTTTTTTTTGGGTGGTTCAATTGTTGGTATTCAAAATGTGGTTGGCCATTGGTAGTTGGTACACAAATAATGAAATGAAACTTGGCTTGATGAAACTATATTAATTGATATAAAGGAAAAGAATAAGTAAATGTTAGTTAAAATACACATAAATAACTCAAGAGGATGATGAATTGAGTTTTGAATTTTTTTTCTTTAAAAACATGTTCTTTATAAAATTCATTTCCTTTAGTAAAAATGGTTCCTTAACAGATAGATTTCTTAACCAATTTTTCTAAAAAAAATTTGGTAGAAAATAAACAATGCCAAAATAAAAGAGATAGCCACAATACGAGATTATAGTGGTTCTAATTAAGAGTATCTTCAATCTTATATTCATTTCTCAAGAACGAAACAAGAGAACTTTATAAGAATTTGGATAAACTAACCTTACAAAAAAATTCAACATATCACAAGGTTCACTACACATACAATTACACCAAATAAAATAATTAAGGAAAGCTTTTAGATTCCTAAGCCTCTTTAATCTTTATTAAGTAATAAAGCATGAACATTGACACGGACACAGGACACAACAGTCAACATTGATATAGACACACCGACACGTCAAACTCTTAAACTTACACGACACAATACGGCATATATTTATATATAAATAATTAAAAATTCATAAAATTTTTATGAAAACTTTAAAATAATAATATCTATTCATAATATATGTCATATGTGTCGTATTATAATATTTATTAACATCTATTCATAATATATTTTAAAATTTATGAATATGTGTCGTGTGAGTATCATACAAATATCAGACACACTCTCAAAATGAAGTGTCCATACTTCATAATTATTAAGTAATTTCACCCGACTTACCACTAAGGATTTTACAACTAAAGGAGGCAACCTGGTACCTTGTAATAACAACAGCTCATAAGAATAACTTTTCAAGTATCTAATAAGACTCTTTACACAACCACACATGGCTCACCGCTAAAAAGTTTTACTGAAGAAAATTCAACTGTACTTCCTTACAAAATAACATAAGAAAATGAAGTTTTATCTCACTCACATAGAGAATTTTTTTTATAGTAACACAGATCACTTAACACGGTGGAGAGAAGAATATAATAAGAGTGTGTTGTGCACTTCCACTTAATAAGTTGCTTCTCTTTGAATATTTATACACTTCAATGCATACGAAAGTCGTTGGTGAATTGGTGTGCATTTTCCAGCTTCTAATGACTATTTCTGGTTTAACATGAATGATGTTTTGCAGATTTTAAGACAAACTTTCATATAATAGAGTATTCTCCAAGAATTTTTTTGTTGAGAAACAGTGGAGATTTCTCATTATGAGCTTTTCGAGTTCGTAGAACGTCTAATAGAGGAGACACCAATAGTATTATTCTGTCGTTTGATCTACCCCTTACTCTTTCAATAGTATTATTATTCTGTCATTTGATTGATCTTTAGTTTATGGTAGGGGTATTTTTTTGGCATTAGGTTGAGTCTCTTATCAAGTAGAACTGTATTATTCAAAATGTAAACTATATAGACACTCATTAATCTTATTGGCTGCAACAAAAGGTGGAGAGATAAAAAATTAAGATGAGAATAAAAGAATTTTTGGGAGAAGAAAGGTTACCTTGAAATCGATAAACATCATCAACATCTCTCTTTAACTCATTAGGCACGTGTTATTTTGTGATATAGGAAAACAACAATTCTTTCAATTAATTAATTGGCAATAAATGCATGATACTGACTCATGAGTGGAGGAGAGATTTCAGAGACAGAGATGGCTGGGGAAGGGTCACTATGTCTTTAACCAATGATTGGTTATCTTCTATGGTTTCAACAAAACTACCTCAAGTAAGTATTTTTCACTTTTGGTGAACTGCAACTAAAAAAATGATTCCATTAAAGCTCCTAACTTATTCTTTTTTCTAAAAATATTTAAAATGTGCAAAATCTATCAAACACAACTTTTGACAAATTACTTTACACAACAATCCATTTTTCCAAAAAGTAATATCAAACACATAATGATTTTACAAAAATGTCAACAAAAAGAATATTTTCTTCCTTCCATTTCCACATCTAAAAATCTTCAATCATAACAAATTACCCAAATCTCCATTCACTTACATTTATAATTCATTATCCACCTTTGAAAGCAATGAAATTTCAAAAAATTACCTATAAAATCATCTCAACAATCGCAACAGTCCCTTAATTTTCTTTGTGGAAGCATTGAGACTTTCAAGTTTCAACCTATATGCAAAGCTATTGTAGAAATGGGCCAAAAAAATGAAAAAAAAAAAGTAATTAATTTAGTATTTTTAATTTCATTATTTATAATGTAATGAAAATAATTATAAACTATTTCTCTAATTTTTAATTATATTCGAGACATTCAAGCTTTTATTTCGCAAATACGTGTGGAGCACTCACAAAGCTTACTCATTTCACTCACCAGTCACCACACAATCCAGAAAGTCATAGCAAAGACACTAGTAAAGAGTAAAAAAGTTGAGGCAGCTGAAAGAAAGTCATAGCAGAGAAACTAAAGTGTAAAGTTGAGGCAGTTGAAAGAAAGTCAAGGCATAGACACTAAAATGTAAAGTTGAGGCAGATGAACGTGAAGCAGGCTTTATTTCTCTTAGCACCTAACTTGACAGTTGACACTCTTTAATTTCAGCAAGTATATGCATGCCACAAACTCCTTCATACTCTCTAGTCCACACACCAAACTCCAACATCTAATCTAATCCACCTATTTCATTTGTGAACTTCTCAAAAATATCTGTATATTAAAACTTCACACTTTTTAAAAAGTAGTTCATTTTTCAAAGCCTTTGGTAATATTTCTCTTGTTACTCTCATAAATGTTTTTCAAATCAATGAAAATGATGCATAGGTTTTTATGAGATTTCTTATATCTCTTCATCAATCTTCTAAGTAGATACTCCTATATAACTTCTGTAGTTGACCTTATTGGTATAAAACCAAATTGATTCTCTGTAATTCGTCTCAAACCTTAGGCTCTGCTCAATAACTTTCTCCCATAACTTCATAGTATACCATTTGGTTCTTTTAGAGACTAAACTGTGTATTTCAATATTTTAGACATCAAATTGTCAACTTGTTAATCTTTTATGGCCCGAATGATTCTCGAAACTGAAAAAATAATCTGTATAGCTCGTTATAGTTTAAAAGGTTAAATACGGAACAGTGTCTGAATCAACTAACAAAAGACTAAGGACTAGATTTATGATGACATAGAAAGTACTAGTTAATGCCTAATTCTTTCTAAATACATCTCCCAACAACCCAGACTCATGGGCTCATTGCCTCATTGACTAAATAATAATTGAAAAAAAAAAAGGAAAAAGATCCTCTTCATCAGACCCCTTAGATTTTGTCTCCATTTCCAAGGGAAGCATTCATATTTATTGTCTTGTTTGATTCAACCCAATATAGAATTATGAAGCGAAGGTTGCTTCAAGTTTTGAATTTAGGAATGTGCAATTAGAGCCCCATCCAGCTTGAAATCCTTTATGAATTCATGAAAAGAATGGTTTCACTGGTACATACCCTTGTGCAGCTAGAGAATATTTACAGGTGTGAAAGGCCAAGATTGTGCCTCAAGGGACGTCCTTCCAGGGGAACGTAATTCTTAATCTTTTCCACCTGCTTCTTGACAACAAAGGATGCAAACCCAGTATATGTTCCGGCATAAAATCATGCCTTGTCAGTATACCCACAACTGGTGATCTCTGCAGTCATAAGCATAGAACTATTATGAGTTAAAAGCAAAAAAGAAAATATTGTGGGGAAAAAAGAGAAAGAGGAACCAGTAAGTGCATATAATCCAACCAAATTATATTTCAACCAACTAGATGGCATCAAGGCAAGACAAAATGACTTACACTAGAGATCTTGGGTACCACCAGCAGGTGCCTTAAGCCAACATCGCGAAAATGGGTAAGGGCTTTTCCAAGTGACATTGTCTCCAAGACAGTAGCAGGTGAATGATTAGTAAATGGATGTAGATCAATGAACATGTCCATCTCTTCCTCAGTGAACTGTATATCCTCTATATCGTCACTATTGCTGGAACCCCCCTTTGCAAAGTCATCTGCAGAAAACATACTGAAGGCATCGTCTCCTATGGCCATCGGTCTGTTCAAGAAAGCTTTCTTCTTTAACAATGTGAGGAGATGGTCGCGAAGAATTAAACCAAATAAAACTGGTTCTTGCGAGAGTGGGGGCTCATCAATTACAGGAAACCCATTGTGCCTCGTAGTTTTGAGAACAAACACAATGTTACGAACCTTCTCAATTCCATTAAATAGCTGAAGTGGACCTGTGACAACATCGGCTACTGTTAGCTGCCTCATATATGGCTCAGCGTGAGTTTCTAAATAAGGAAACCCCTTAGCTTTCATGATAAGGTCATATATATTTGCGTTGAAAGCATCTGCTACAGTCTTGGATACCAAGAGAACCATCATTATTAAGGGTAGTAATAACAAATTATTGGTTAATTCCAGAATAATCACGCATAGGGAGACTGTCATCCTCATAGATCCACCAAGAAGGGAAGCAGAACCCAGTACAGCATAAAGGCCATGGTTGAGAGCTGAGTTTTTGCCAACCAACATGCCAACCAAACGTCCATAAGCTGCACCAGTCACAATAACTGGCACAAAAAGACCAGCTGGTGCAACAACTCCATAGCTAACGATGCTCATAAAAAAGCCTTTAATGAAAAAAATGAGCATTGATGAATAGGAAAACTCCTCATCTGTATTCTTGCTAAATAGATTTCTGATAGCATCGTCATTTGTGTTAAAAATGAGGCTGGCAAGATCATTGTAGTGACCAGGAGGGCATTGGAATTTCTTGTAGTTACCAGAGCGGCCTATTGTAGGACAATCCTCAGCGGCGTCAAGTGGACAAGGCCGGCAAGAGGCAAGCCATGGTAGTCCAAAAAGAAGGCAGGAGGTAAAAATGGAGATCAAACAAGCTAGCAAAATTTTGTGTGCAATGCCTTTCCTGCAAGAGAAGATGACAGGAAAAATGAGCATAGCAGAAAACATTTTACAAACTTATAAAGAGTATTATTTAGATACAATCGGTTGTCTGCGTGAGAGCTTACTCATAGATAGTATTGTACACCCGGAGAACTTTACTCAACAACCAATTATAGAGGCTTCCAAGTATGCCCCCAATAACTCCGAGAATGAGTACAGGAGGCACATCCACCAAATGATATGAAATACTTTCTGAATAAACATCAAACATTATCAGCCCACCTTTACCAAAAAGTCCACATTTACCACTTAAACAAAAATCAATCAGTGCACGAAGAACTATTGCAACCACTGCTGTCGTGAAAAAAGCTCTCCACAGAAGGGCACGTCTCCACCTGTAGCACAATCAGATATAATAATCCCAAAAAATTGAAGTAAACAGTGAATTCTAAAGAACAATTATGGAAACCACATATATAGACAAACATTGAAAAACATGAAGTGGTGGTAAGAAAAGCTGTTGTATAATTAATATCTGTTGAATTTTTATCAAACCCTTGTACATCAACACTTAAAATGTAAATACCAGGAATCCAGCAATATTTAGTCAAAGGTCCTCAATATGTCTCTTATGTGTTAGGACAGTTCTGATTTACAGGAGTGAAAGAAAACATGAGACTGCAGAATGAGGAAATTGTAGAGAGGGAAATGGATCTTGGATAACTACTTCAAGGACCTTATCAGCTCACTATTGTCAAACCCAGACTTTACCATAAAAAAGAATTCTAGGACATAATTTTAAATCCTCAGTCATGTTTAATTGCCAACTTGCCATCGAATCTTCAAAAGTCCAAAATTCTTTTGTAGAGACAAACATAAACATTGAGTTCATTCCAAACAAACTCATGAATACTCTAAAACAATAGCTGCCAGAGTTTTAGAGAAGACTGCATTCAACCTGAATAAGCAAGACAAAAATGGAAGGATATGGAGAACAAGATAAAATACTTAGTATGGCATGAAAAAAAAAAAACTGTATATCAAACAAAAATTCTGTCAAGCAAAGGTCAGGTGCATTGACAAAAGACAGCCAAACATAGAGAAAAAATTCAAAAGAACCTCACAGCATAACAGGAAAAATAATACGAAAATGAGGGGGAAAACTGTATTCCAATCCACAAGAGTAACTTAATGGAAATCTAGCATCAAATTTTGCAACATCATATTGAAAGATAAACATACCAAGATGCCATCTCTTCAAAAGCAAACAACACCCCACCAACTGGAGCACGGAATGCAGCAGCAATTCCAGCAGCCGATCCACATGTTATTAGATCCCGTCTTTCTCGATCATTATTTAAAAACTGTAACCATTTCCATGTAAACACATATCTATTTGACCCACCCTCACCCAACAATGATGCCACACATGCACCTGTATGAACCATGGGCCCTGCCTTCCCAACAAGAAGGGATGATGAAACTGCTGAAATGCTACCAATAATCTGCAGAAAGGAAAAATGACACAAATGATAAATCTCTGCTTCAATAACCTGTTTTAATTGATTGAAGCAATCTAGAGCCTTTAAAAGAGACAATTATGCAAATAATATATGAACAACAAAATCAAGTTTTGGATAATCAGTTTGATAATGATTAAACGTGTTCTGTCAGGAGATCTGCTCCACGAATTGAGGAAGAAAGAAATCGAAGACATAAAACACTATAAGAGGCATGGGCACGTAGACAAAAGGAACAGAATCAATCAGATAATATAGGCAAAAGTAATGATATAAAAGGGAAGGGACTCAAGGGGATGAAAATACTTGAAATAGGGTTTCAACCATGCAAGTGACACTTGACAGAAGTAAAAGAGACCAAAAATCTGACATCATGTTCCATCTTTCAATAGCAAACTTAATTAAACATAGATAAATAAATACATATGCGCAGTAGAACGACGCCAGAATAAATTTCTATCTTAGGATCGATTTATAACACAAAATGAATCACAGAATGAAAGCGAATCTCATTCTCAAACAATTTAAAGAAAACAAAAATAGAAACTTGCATACCTTAACGATAAGAGTTCGAAAAGTATATATTCCAGGAGCATTTACGCCATTTAAGTAGGCCTTCACCTCTGGAATACCAGAACCCGCGGCAGCAGGTGCTATAAAAGCCGTGATCACAGAAGCAAAAAGCGTGAGGCTCAAATTGGAAGCAAAAAATACTAGAAAGGCGTGTAGAAACCTGTAAGGAATTTTTTTAATTTCAGCAACTTGTTAATGGTAAGAGTGAGCAAAATTGGACAGATAATAAATATCAGAGTAACATGAAACAAATCCATTACCTCCTCTGTAACATCATATTAGAGGTGATGACGAACTTCATGCCAGCGATATTCTCAACCGCCAGATTATTAAAGAACCCAATTAAGCCACAAAGCAAACCAATGAGGAAGCACAAGAACCACTTCATGAAAATGTGCTGAAACATGCGAACCATTGGTCGGCTTCTCCAATCCTGCTTGAAGAAGTCGTTCTCAAAAATCCTGCATACCCAGAAGACAAAGTTAAAGAATTTTGAGAAGCGATTTCACAGAGCAAATTGGGTTTTCAAAAATAGAAAGGAAAGGGAAATACAGACTCATAGTCAAGGCTCTCAATTGGGCAGACATTGGCGCCGACGATGGCAACTTGGGATGTGGAGTTGATGCCACTGGACCTTCCTGAAAGAAGCAAAGGTTGATGAAGAAGGGACTCGTGGTCCCCATTCAGACGGTTCGTGGACATGGTTATGGCGGAATTCTCTGATTGTCAGTGAGAAATTGTGAAGCATGATAATGAGAATGAGGGTATTACTAGTAGGAAATAGGAGTAAAGTGAGAGAAAGGGTCAGTCTTAATTCTTTAAACAAGGACTATCTCGTCGCTTCCTGGTGGAGTCGCAGTTGAATGGTGGGTGCCTCGCGGGTGTAACAATAACTAAGATGCTAAGTACTAATCCTCCTTGACTTTATTTAAGGTCGCTAGTTAATTGGTTGCTACATATACAAAACTAGGGGCTTGGCGTGCCCAAATTGATTTAAAGTTGAAGATTATATTAAATTTTTATATTGATAAAAGAGTAAGTTTAGGACCAATTTGAGAAATTATAAAATATTTAGGACCAATTTGAAATTACCTCATATGGGGAGAGTGAGTGGGGAGAGAGTGGTGGCATTTTTAATTTTTAATTGTTTTTTGCATTTTTTTAATTTATTTATTTTTTTAAAGAAGTGGGAAGAGTGAGTGAGAGAGAGAGTGGGTGATTTTTTTTCTTTTTTAATTTTTTAATTCACTATTTTTGACCAACCATAAGGGGTGGAGCCATATAATATAGTATAGATATAGATAAGCTAACCACTGGATCAACCAAGTAAACTTTTTTTAGTTAAAAAAAAAACACTTCAAAGGCATAGTGATTTCCTTCTGATCCATAGTGAGTATGATGGTAAACAGTTTGTTGACCACATATTTTGTGATGATTTCCATCCCCATAATATATTCTTTATAGGATTAGCTCATCCTCAAAATATCTTCCTTAGAGAATTTATTTATGCGCAATCGCCCATAGTTCAACAAAATTACTTTTTATGTTTTTTTTGTTGTTTCAATTTTGAAACTAACTTTTATTTAATATATCTTTTTTGTTTATTATAAAAAATTCAAAGTATGGAATAGAAATGCAAAAAAAAAAAACACAAATTAAAAACAAATAACAGATAAACCAAAACTAAAATCGCAAAAAATTAAAAACCCACCGGAAAACGTATGGAAATCGCCTAGAAACTCAAAAACTCATCCGAAAACCCCAATTCTCACTAAAATCTCACTCAAATAATCGCCCTCAAATGCTTTAAGAAATAATTTTCGAAAATCCAAACTTTTGAGGAGGGAGGTGATAGAAGATTCCCTTACATTGGGTAAAAAAAAAACTCATTAAGAGTAACATTTAGATGTGAACTCGTCGTATTTGAACTTGAAATGAAACAGATATGACTAACTTCATTTATTTGATCATAAAATGAGCGGTCCTTCTTCTGGACCCGATTTGACCTATTTTGTTGAACGTCCAAACTAAATAGAGAAAGTATTCATAAAAAATAACATGTAGATATGAACTCGTCGCATTCAAACTTTAAACGAAAAAAATATGACTACAATATTCAGTAATTTAGGACCAACATGAAACTAAATAAAATTATTTAGAACCAGTATGAAATATTTAAAACATTTAGTGATAAACTGGAAAATGACTGGCACTTACCTAGTTCACCGGAGAGGGCTGCAAGAGCCAAGACTTGAACAAAGACCTGCAAAAGCTTCACAGGGGGGCCCTGCGAAGTGCACTCCGACGCTCAAGTTAGTAAGAGAGTAATGAGAGAGTAGGAGAATTTGAGAGTGTAAGAAGTAGCTAACCTTGAACTGGTGAGATGGGCTCTATTTATAGAGCAGGGAAGAGAGAGGTGGTCAGCGCGCGGGGCGGACCACGTAACCAGACACGATCTCCACCAGCGGAGATGGTGGAGACCGAGATTTGCGGAGCAAGGCAATCGTGGG
>QANZ01037044.1:67288-126267 GCA_003254925.1 Chamaecrista fasciculata | reverse complement strand
AGGGGTTGACATTTTCCGTAAGTCAGTCAAGCTTGTGAGAACTGAGTCTGCCAAAAAGCGTAAGAAGCCATTAGAAGAAGAGAAAATCCAAGCTTGGGAGAGATTTTCAATTAAACTTGAAAGTGTGTGTCAAAGTGATCCATCTTCTGGGATGATGTTCTCCTTTGTAGAAGGAAGTTTTGTAACCGCACTAAGAAATGGTGAGTGGATATTGCTTGATGAGGTGAATTTGGCTCCTCCAGAGACCTTACAGAGAATTATTGGGGTTCTAGAAGGGGAGAATGGGGCCTTATGTTTAGCTGAAAGAGGTGATATTGATTATATACACCGTCATCCAAACTTCCGTATATTTGCTTGCATGAATCCAGCTACAGATGCTGGGAAGCGTGACTTACCCTTTTCTTTAAGGAGTAGATTTACTGAGTATTTTGTTGATGATGTTCTGGATGATGATGATTTAAGTCTTTTTGTTAATAGTTTTCTTAGTGATGGCCATAAGGACCGGGAGCTCATAAATAAAATTGTTGGTTTCTATAAAGCAGCCAAAGTGGAATCTGAAGAGAGATTGCAGGATGGTGCTAATCAGAAACCTCAGTACAGTTTAAGGTCCCTTTACCGTGCTCTAGAATATACAAAAGAAGCAGAGAGAAAATTTGGATTTCAAAAAGCATTATATGATGGTTTTAATATGTTTTTCCTCACCTTGCTAGATGGGCCCAGTGCTGAAATCATGAAAAGAAAAATACTTTCTCTTTTGCTAAGCTCAAACATGCCTCCTCCACCTGTACCTTTTGATCAGTATTTAGCCTCCAAATCTGATGCTTACTTGGGGAGCTATGTTCTAACTAAAAGTGTTAGGGAGCATCTTGGGAATTTGGCTCGTGCGGTTTTAATAAAGAGTTATCCTGTTCTTTTACAGGGACCAACATCCAGTGGGAAAACTAGCCTTGTTCAGTATCTTGCTGCACTAACGGGTCATGAGTTTGTAAGAATCAATAATCACGAGCACACTGATTTGCAAGAGTATCTAGGTTCTTATATAACTGATGCTAGCGGAAAGCTTGTTTTTAATGAAGGTGTATTGGTCAAAGCAGTAAGAAATGGTTACTGGATTGTACTGGATGAGCTTAACTTGGCTCCCTCTGATGTCTTGGAAGCTTTGAATCGGTTACTTGACGATAACAGGGAGCTTTTTGTTCCTGAACTGCAAGTAACCATTCAAGCACATCCGGATTTTATGCTTTTTGCCACTCAAAATCCACCTACTCTTTATGCTGGGCGTAAAATGCTTTCTCGGGCATTTCGCAACCGTTTCGTAGAGATTCATGTTGGTGAAATTCCTGATGATGAGTTGAACACAATATTGGAGAAGAGATGTGAGATCCCTCCAAGCTATGCTGAAAAAATGGTTAAAGTCATGAAGGATCTTCAGTTGCACCGGCAGAGTAGCAGAGTGTTTGCTGGTAAACATGGTTTTATAACTCCTCGAGATTTGTTTCGATGGGCTGATCGATTCAGAAAATTTGGAAAATCCTATGAAGATTTAGCCAAAGATGGCTATTATCTTTTGGCAGAAAGGCTACGAGATGAGAATGAAAAGTCCGTTGTTCAAGAAGTTCTAGAAAAACATCTTCCGGTGAAGTTAAACAGAAACAGCATATATGATCAGGTATGGTCCTTTTCTTTCTGTGTTTCCTGTGCGGATATTGTTTATTGTCAAGAGAAGTTGCAGTTCAGGATGTTCTGCCTCTTTATTTTGTGTATTTTGTCATTTCGTGACTTTTAAAACATTGAATTAATCTGCATGTAATCAATATGTAAACATGTTCTGTAAAGTATGGCGAATAGAAGGTTGATTTATGTCTGATGTTTATCCTAGCATGATATTGTATGTGGTTTAGATTGTCTTAAACCTATTGAAGTGGAAATTGCATTGTAAATTTGATGCGAGGATATGTGGTTAAATATTCTCTTCAAATTGTTAAATTTTTTCGGATTAAGTTACTTGTCTTTCTTTCCTTTCTAGTAGGTTTTTGTTTTGATCTAATGTCGAGAATGGATTGTGTAAAATGAATTTAAATTGAGAACCGATGTGACATCTCTTTGGTTGTTGAGTTTAGTTATTGGGAATTATTTGGAATTTTAGATATTATTTATTTAAATATAATTTGTTAAATTATACTTGGTAAAAGTGTTGAAAGCCTATCAATAAGTACATCGTCAATAAAGCTTCTTTTTTTTTTCTTTTGTTTTTTAAAACAATTTTCAGATGATACATGAGAGAAAGCAGCTCTCTTGCAATATGTTTGTTGGTCCCGGAGGTACAGAAAGTCTTGAAAGGTATTCATCTATATTTTTTTAACCCGTTTTGTTTTATGTCTTATTTGAAGAGGGTCTTCTGTCCTCTGGATATGTAAACCTTTACATCCTCTCTTTTCTTTGCTAATATTTTTTTCTTTTTTGGAAAAATATTCTTGAAAGGCATCGGCTTGCTATCCTTCTTCCCTTGGTCGAAAGGGTTTCCTAATCACATACTGTTACTTTTTCTCTATGCAGTTTTATTTTGACCAAAAGTATGCAGCGGTTGTACTTCCTTGTGGAGCGCTGCTATGAGTTGCGTNCATAGTTTTATTTGAAGATTTTTGAATACTACGTTTTATTATTCTTACTAAACAAAAAGGTTTACAATGCTTAAATAAGAGAAAATATTCCTAATCAAGTTAGGAATCCTAATCCTACTTTGAAAAGATAATAACTAAAGATATCTAATCTAATATCTTATCTAATCCTATTTGATAAGATAATGATGATATAAATCAAATTCTAATTTAAAAGATAATAATAAGATAATTCTAAATTTCTCAACATTATTACCTCTACTATCTTGCTATTTGAGCCAGTTTTATATCTAGCTTCCTAACTTTAAATATTAAATATTTGTTTCGTTTCTTATTTGAACAGGCATTAACATGAAAAATTGCATGTAGCTTGTAAGTTTTATGCAGTGCTTTTAATTTTTGTTTCTTCTTCCAGTCTTTGGCCGAGAAAGGAGGGCCTGATCTGGAGAAAATTACTGCTCATTCAAATTTCTTTGTTCTTGCAACTATGAACCCTGGTGGTGATTATGGTAAGAAAGAGCTATCCCCAGCACTGCGCAATCGCTTCACAGAGATTTGGGTTCCTCCTGTCAGTGACTTAGACGAGCTTCGAGAGATTGTTTTGGCGAGGTACATAAAGTTTAACAGTTAAATTATGTCTATTTATGAAAAGTTTTGTTTATTTATGTTACATTTGTTTATATTTTCAGAATATCCAAGGTTAAAGTTGCAGGCAATTCAGATTCTTCTGACCAGGGAAAACTGTCAATCATTGACATTGTTGATGCTATGTTAGGTTTTTGGGAGGTATCAATCTGCTGATTTTCTATTGAAGTCACTTGCTTTACTTTTTCACATGTAATGTCTTTACATTGAGCTCATCATTGGTGTATGAGTTCAGTTAACTCCTTTTGACCCTCCACTTATCTCTCACCTATGATGAGCCAAATTGTTTTCTTTGTGATTCATTCTTTTGGTTTATTTTATCAATTAGAATTTACTCATTCTTGAATACTTCCACTTAGTTTTATGTTCTTGCAAAGCCTTTCATTTTCCTCTTGTATGTTCAATGATGCAGGGTGATTTTATTTATTTCCACCTATTTGTTCATACATATGTAGGATTAGTTATGCTTTCTTGCTTGTTTCTCCTAACTTCTATTTAGGTGCATCAATAATTTGGTTTTTAGGGATCTTTTTTCCTTCACATCTCCAGGGTTTAATTTGTGTTTGCTGAGGAATTAGGGAACTCTTTTGAGAAACTGTTTGTTTGTTTCTCTATTTTATTTTGTTTTTGTAGCTTTTTGATAGTTTCTTCTCCTTTTCCATGTATTTCCCTTGTTTCTCATCATAATTTTGGTTTTTTTATCCTTTTAGGTTCCGAAGAAATTTGCTCTTTCTATGTCCTTCCATAATTTTGGTTTTTTTATCCTTTTAGGTTCCGAAGAAATTTGCTCTTTCTATGTCCTTCCATTTGTTCTCGCAATGATTAATATGATTTATTTGCTGAGTTGGATTTGATTGGTTTCTTTTCTGCTTTTTGAGCATGTTTTATTCTCTTATAATTTGTTATGTTTTTTTCTTCAATATATTCTTTTTTATGTGAAAAAAATGAATTTGTGGGTTTCTGTGTTGGACTTGTGTTTTGCACTCTTTTTTCTAGTAGTAGGTTTCATGTACTTCTTAAAGGATGTACATGTTCCACCTTTGCCTATTTGCATCCCTTTAGGGTTCAAAAGCTTGACTAGTTATGTCATTGACCCTAGCTCCTTTTTTCTTTCGTTTTCTCTACTGATAGTATCCTTAGAAGTAGTTTTTGGTTGCATTTAGGTTCTTGCCTTCAAACCATTTTTTTTTCACACTCTGTCTTTTCATTTATTGTTTACTTTTAATGATAATTTATTAATGGTTTTGTAATTTGTCACTATTTTGGTGATGTGATAAATGTGTGAATATTAGGCAGTTTTTATTGTTTTGGTCATATGTTTAAGCTGTAAGTTGTAACATAGGTAAATTATGATGGTGCTGCTATTATTATGTTCTGTTTGGTGGGTTAGTTTATTCATTTCTGCCTATCAGGTCTATTGGATGATTTATTTTGTAATTTTTTCTCTTATGCTTTCCAGTGGTTCAATCAATTGCATCCAGGGAGAATGCTCACAGTGAGGGATCTCATTTCTTGGATTTCTTTTTTCAATGTGACGGAAGAAAGCTTAGGACCTGAATATGCAGTTCTTCATGGAGCATTTCTTGTTTTGCTTGACGGATTAAGTCTAGGTACATCTAGTTTGTTATATAACTGTTGGTCGTGTTTGATTCTGTTTCTGTTTTTGTGTTCTTGAAAACAGTTTCTATACACAATTTAAATTAATGTTTCAAAGACAAAAGTTCAGTTTGAATTTTTTTTTGAAATGCTTCAGGTGAGATGACTCGATCTTTAAATAAATAGTATTTATAGTTTATTGAAAAATAAATGGATGATTAATTATGTTTATAAATTCATTTACAAAAGGACTATCAGTAAAGTAGAGGACAGAGAACAAGAGCAGAGAACAGCTTTGTTCTCTATTCTTGGTTATACAATGGTGAAAATACAAAACAAATAAAAAAAACTGGAGGAAACATTAGTCCATGAAATTTGTTTTTTTGAAAACTGAAAGCTGTTTTTGGCAACAAGAATCAAACATGTCCATTTTTTCTTAAAATTTTATTTACTTATTTACTAATTAAGTAGTTTTTCTTTCTATTGTATACATTTGGTTTATATTTGAAACTCTGTTTCGCTTATTAGATTGATTACCATTCATGAAGCTTTGATTTGCCTCAATGGTATTCTTGTTTTGAGTTTTTAACTTTTAAGTAGAGTTTCCATGGCTTTGGCAGTACCATACCCATACTTGGTTTGTTCCTAGTACCATTACTTTCTGGGTGCTCTGCATGTCTGCTTTGATATTTTGTTTACTTAAATTATCTGTAGACTGTAGTAAAAAATTATGTTAGAATCTATAGCTTTGAAATCTGATAGTTAATGTTTATATAAATATGTTGAAATGGGGTTTGTTCCTCTTCCACAAAATTTCAGTTATGGTATGTCCAAGCTTTGAAGTCATGAAACCTTCTATTGTGACTGTTTCTGTTTTTTGTCTTATAACAGGTACTGGTATTTCAAAAACTGATGCTGATGAGATAAGGGAGAGGTGTCTATCATTTCTTCTACAAAAGCTGAGGGTATAATTTTCTCAGTCCTTTATTCGTTTATATTATATCAATTTTCGAAAAAGAAGAGCGGAAGTACAAATTACAAGATGGAGGACTAGAAATCCTCTTAAAGCTAGAATAAATACAGAGCAAAACAAATGAACCAATCTTAAAGAACTTACTAATAAAGTTTTCCAGTCCATTTCAAGATCCATTTAGGGACACTTATCTGAAGAAACCATAATCCTTGAAATAATTTTTCCGAAGTAAGTTGCGGTGGTGGAAAACTAATATTCAACACCCTAGCATGTTGCTCTATCCAAATGCACCACAAGCTAGCAATGCCCAAATACTTTATGCTCCTTAAACCTTAATTCTTGTGAAATCAACATATTGAGAGGCCCACGTAATAGTTGTTGACACGTAATAAATAAACAAAAGGAGCAGAGCAATTTTCTTTTGGGAAAAACTTATAAAAGTTCCTTACATGTTTGCCATAAGGTTCTTCCAATCACAATCTTAAATTACATTCTCTCTCTCCAATGATTGGTCATGCAAAAAGTTGTGTTTGATATTCTCTACCATAATTGGTGATGCATAAAATTTTTGTCACGTGTCAAATGTTGATTGGGGAACCTTATAGCAGACATATAAGGAACTTTACCTAAGTTTTGCCCTTTTCTTAGTTTACATGACAGGTATGATTGTATGAATGCTGAAAGTTTTTTCTTCTCTTCCAAGAAAAGTTAACAAGATTCAGCTTTCTAGGTGATATGCCTTCTAAATATCACCTGAATTCTTCCTGTGCAAATGAAATATGATTTACCGGTTTAGCATTGGATCATGTTTTTTGTTAGAAATTAGTTTTAATTGCTGAGTTAATGGTTGCTGCAGGTTGATGAAAGTACTTTGTTATATTCAAAATTTTCAAGAATGGGAAACTACAGTTGGGGTGAATTTGACATGTCGGTGGATTTGTCCTACACATATGATATGGAACATGATGATTTATTTGGCATTGATCCATTCTTTATCAAAAAAGGTAACAATTAATATAGCGTCTAGTATCTTTTTATAAGAGGTTTTCCAACTGCCTTACTACTAAGGCTTGTTTAACCTCAGTCTATCAGCTGTGGCTTTTAACAAAGTTGCTGAGAGGTCAGCTAATGCTTTTATATTCTTCTATTGTTTGTTTTGCTGCACCCTGGATTTTAAAATGAGGATTTTCAGTTCTTTTGTGTACCTTTATTTTTTAAAAAGTCTGTAAAAAATAGTAAAAGAACATATTGTTTTAAATAGTTTATCCATATGACTTTTGGTACATGCCTGTAGGTTGTGCCAGTTGCGAGATTGGTGGATTTGAATTTAGGGCACCTACAACACGTAGAAATGCCTTGAGAGTTTTGCGTGCTATGCAGCTTTCAAAACCTGGTATTTTTCTTTATTAGCATCTGTTCTTTCCCTTCTATTTTGTTTCAGAAATTATTATCATGTAGACTGTCATATTTCTTATTTTATATAAATTGATCAATGGCTTGCAGTTTTACTAGAGGGTAGCCCAGGTGTTGGAAAGACAAGTTTAATTGTTGCCTTGGGAAAGTTTTCTGGACATAAAGTAGTTCGGATCAATTTATCCGAGCAGGTGAGTGATTATTGTTGTGTAATTACATCTTTAGTTTGTGTTTTTTTGTATATTATAGTTTAATATTGTGTGCCATATTTTTATACTTTGTGAATTTGCTTCCTATCTTTTTTTTTTTTTTCGGTGCAGACTGATATGATGGACCTGTTGGGATCAGATTTACCCGTGGAAAGTGAAGAGGGAATGAAATTTTCTTGGTCTGATGGGATACTATTGCAGGTTAAATTGACTTGAGATGAAAATTTATCATGTTCATTTACCTTTTGTATTGTTCTCTCTTTTCTGCAATAAATTCTTTCCTTCTGTAAATAAATTGTCATTGTATAATAGTACTTTTGAGTTTTGACATCACTGTAACTATGGCTGCCCTTGTTTGTAGGCCCTGAAGGAAGGCTGTTGGGTTTTGCTTGATGAGCTTAATCTTGCCCCTCAATCTGTTTTAGAGGTCTTTTTCTGTCTAATTAGTGTCGCTCTTCGTTTTTTTCTGCTTCTTCAATCTGTTCCACCTTTCTTACTAATGAGCAATATGTTTCTTTTTAGCCTCAAAAGTGTCATAATTTTTCTTATTCTCTTTTTTCTGTTGTGGTTTGGTTGGGTTTTTCTTCTGTTTTTGTGCAAGAATGGATAAAGATCTTTGCATTACTAAGTATGAGTAGTAACACTGATCATTTGAATCAGGGTTTGAATGCTATCTTGGATCACCGAGCTGAGGTGTTTATACCTGAGCTGGGTCATACTTATAAATGTCCGCCATCATTTAGAGTTTTTGCTTGTCAGAATCCATCTCATCAAGGTGGTGGCAGGAAAGGCCTTCCAAGGTCATTTCTGAACCGCTTTACCAAGGTAGGCTGGCTAACCCAGGAATTCTTATATCTCATTGATAAAATTTTCTCTTTTATTTTTGTCTTTGCTTTTGGATGTTCATTGTTCTCATAATAAGTTAGTTTTTCAATATCCATGATTTTGTCGCTGCCATATTTTGGTCATTGATTACAGGTGTATGTGGATGAATTAGTTGCTGATGACTATCTTTCCATTTGTGAATCGAAGTTCTCAACAATCCCAAGGCCTTTACTCTCAAAGTTAATCTTCTTTAATAAAAGGATGCATGAGGAGATCATGGTGCACCATAAGTTTGCCAAGGACGGTTTTCCTTGGGAGTTCAATCTGCGCGATGTATTTCGATCTTGTGAAATAATTGAAGGTGATAATAATCTTTTCATGTTAATTTTAATTTGATTCTCATTTCTTCTCTTTGCCCCCCATTTCTTTTCTTAAAATTTCTTATGTTTAATCTAGGTGCTCCCAAGCACGCTCGAGAATATTCTTTCTTGAACATTGTGTATCTTCAAAGAATGCGTACAGAATCTGATCGCAAGGAAGTCTTGCGGCTTTTCAAAGAAGTATTTGAGGTAGCACCATTGATAAATCCATATCCTCGTGTTGAGCTGAAACAGCATCATGTCATTGTGGGGAATGCAACTATTCAGAGGAATCATGTCCAGCTATCGAGTTCTTCAAGCTTTCAGCTTCAGATATTGCCTGAAATTCGTCTTAGTTTGGAAGCTGCTGCTCACTGTGTAGAGCATCAATGGTTATGTATCTTGATTGGTCCTTCATGCTCAGGCAAATCTTCTTTGATAAGACTTCTTGCTAACCTCACAGGATATGTACTGAATGAATTAAATCTTTCATCTGCAACTGATATATCTGAATTACTTGGATCTTTTGAACAATATGATGCTTTGCGAAATTTTCACTCTATTGTTGCTCAAGTTGAGGGCTACATTAATGAGTACTGCAGTATCCTAACGGAAGGTTCAAGGGCAGAGTTTCTTTGTGAAAAAGACCTAGTGGCGAGATGGCTGACTTTCCTGCCTAGTATGAAGTTTGATGGCTTGGAGACTTCTGCTTCAATTTACATTGAAAACTGGGATAAAGTTGTCTGTTCTCTTGGTCAGTTAGCTGACATTATTCAACAATTAAAGTTGAATATAGAGGAGAAATGTCTTCCAATATCTTTTTCAACCACATCTCTTGATTTAACCTTGAGGACAATTTTGAAGCTGAAGGCTGATCATGAGAAAAGGCTGATTTCAAGAAAATTTGAATGGGTTCCTGGATTACTGATCAAGGCAATAGAACGTGGGGAATGGATTGTCTTGGAGAATGCAAACCTTTGTAACCCCACTGTATGTGACATCTGTTGTGACATTTGTATTTAATTATTTATTAATTTTTCCACAAGGTCTCATGCTTACGATATAAGGCTTACTATGCCTGTAAATTTTGTCTTTAGAAGTGGCTGCACAAAATGATCTTGAGGTGTAAGATACACACACATAGATATTGTTATATTGATATATTTATGAATATAATTTTGACTTAATTTTTTTGTAGGTTCTTGATAGAATCAACTCTTTGGTGGAATATTCTGGATCAATTTTGGTTAATGAGCGTGGAATTGTTGATGGAAACCCACTAGTTATTCATCCGCACCCTAATTTCCGCATGTTTCTCACGGTTAATCCCAGCTATGGTGAAGTTTCTCGAGCAATGCGTAATAGGGGAGTTGAAATATTTGTGATGCAGTCATACTGGGCACTGGAAGATGTCAGCGGAACTAACGATGCTGATACTGAACTCAATGATGTGAAGAGATTTCTCATTTTATCGGGTATTCCGGGTGCTCAGTTAGTAAATTCCATTGCTAGAGCCCACATCTTTGCTAAGAATGAAGGTTTACGCTTTAATGTTCATATTACACATCTTGAACTTTCGCGGTGGGTTCATCTGTTCCAGCAGCTTCTCTTGAATGGTTGTAGTCCTATTTGGAGCCTACAAATCAGTTGGGAACATATATACCTCTCCTCTTTAGGTGAGGTTGAAGGAGGGAAGATAATCAATTTTGCCAAGACAGCTTATTTATCAGTAGCTGATTTGTTTGGTTATGATACATTGGTGGCAAGTCCTTTATGTTTGCCGGGTGGATGGCCAATGCCTCTGACTTTGAGGGATTATGTGTATTATTCAAAAGAAACTTCCGTCAAACAAAACTCTATATATCTAGAGTTTCTGGGAGCACAGCTTGCATCATATCAATACCGAGCTGAGCAGAATAAGATTTCCACAAACCATCGGCCATATCTGGTAGATATGAGAGTGTTGTATGAAACTCTTTTTCCTAAGGCTTCAAATGTAATAATTTCAAACTGTAAAAGTGAAACTGAATTGGACTTGGAATTGACGAATAAGATGCTATCATTTGCAGCAAACTGGACCATTGAACAAGCAACAGAAAGTGATTTTAAGCTCTATCTTCTCCGGTTTGATTGGTTTAGTTTACAGCTACAGCCATTCGGTCAGTTCTTTCAGTATTTTCTCCGGCTAATGGAGCAGGTGATCAAGCATCCTATATGGAAATATGTTTCATGCCGTGGTCAACTGTCTTCTGATTTGCAGTCATTGCCATTGTTATCACTGGAGTTATATGATTTGGCTGAATCAAATAGCACGTGCAAATATCTTTGTAATGCTATTAGCTGTGTAGATCTGCTAAGGCTAACTTATCAGCAATGGGATATTGAGAGCAAGCATGATTTTACTGATGAAGTCGAGAGCTTTAAATCATTTTTCAAGTCTCTTGGTGAATTGGAATATGAATTTCTCAGTAAAGTGGCTGGTCCACCCATTATGATTGTTGAGTGTTCATCATTTGATGATTTAATACAGTTATACTCGAGCCTTATTGAGGATCATATACAATTATGGCGTCACTTCTCTAAGTCAAACTTTGACCAGTTGATAATTTCATGGCGTTCTTTGGTGAAAGTGGCTCGAAAGTTGTTGGATATCTGTCCTACACATGTTGATAAATTTTTGGTAAGATAATCATATACAACATTTTTTTTTTCCAATTATTTTCAGAACTTTATTTATTTTTTTCTACCTTTTTAATAGATCAAGAGCAAAAACTTGGAGAGTTTCTTTACCAAACAACGAAGAAATTTGGAGTTATTTTCTTTTACGGAAAAATCCTTGCTGTGGGTCCATGGTGGTCATCCATATTTACCTCCTTCTTCTGATTTACATCACAAACAAGATGAGCTCTTACAATTTATTGAAACGATGTGGCCAACCAAGGCAAAATTTGGGAATCAAGGTTTGCTAGCCAGATTTTTTTCTTTTGGTTTTTCTTCCTACTGATTCATTTCTTTCTTATACAGTTTTCTTAAAAAATGTTCAGGGATGTGCAGTCAACTCATTGAAGCTGTTGCATCATTTGATCGTGATCTTCGTTTCCTTGTGGTGGAAGGTATATTTCTCTAATGTACTCTTGGTATGATAGTGATTTTGATGTGGAAAGTCACTATCTAAAAAAACAAATTTCAGACAACATAGTGTGGATTACAGCTGCACCACTTGTATACTGGAATTTTTAATATTGGAGTTACTGCCCCTCATCCCTTTTCTTAGAAGATAATGTTAGTTTTGTGACGATAATTTTGAGGCTCCTTTTTGTGAAAAACATTTTTATGTTCAGGGATTTTTCTTGCAAACTGTAATGCATATTCTTTATCAGCCCCTTAGTGTTGTTGTACTTTCCCTATTCCATAAATTCTTATTGGTTGAAGAAAGCTTATTTATTTGTTAATATTTTAGATTACTGAGCTTCACTTGCGCACATAAAAGTGAAAGTTATTCTTGCCAGTAGGTCTATGGAATAATACTCAGCCAGAAAAAAATGTTTCTCTTAGTATTTGTGATTTCTGCAAGAGTAGGATGCTTCATTATATTGATCTGGAAAAGTTGTTGCTCAGACTAGGACCTTCTCTACATAAATATTATCTTTGTTTCATATTTCCTATGTGTGCTGGTTTGGACAGTTTAGTAACTTAGTTGATGATGTAATTTGTAAGACTTTGACTATTACAATCGCAATTCATGATATTGCTACTTTCTTGTTATTTACATAATGTGGTCCATGTACTTCTTATTTAAAGTGTGGTTTAAATCTAAAGTTTATAATTACAAATTTGGATCCTCTAGATTTGATTCTCTTTGCAGTTCTCTGGAGTTAGGCAAATTGGTGGAGAAAATAATTCAAATGCACAGCTTCATTTACTATCAAATGGAAATTTTGTAATTTTGATCCACAAATTTTTGCCTAATTATAGAGAACTCCACAGTTCTGGAATTCAGAGGATCCGTGTCCTATAATTACTATTTCCTGTGCAAATAGAAAAGTAGAGACTTGGATTTTAGGTCGGCTGCCATTCTTGCTTTACGATGTACCTGGGCAAATTACAGAATTGGAGACTTATAAAAGAAGGGGGAAAGGGAAAGTGAGAGAGGTTTGGCCTAATACTCTTGATCCTGCATCTGAGTGACCTAAAGGTGTATCAGAGAAGAAAGAAAGGAAAGCTGGGAAGTACGGAGAAGGGAGAGAAACAGGGCATAACCGTTTCTGACACAGTTGTGGAGGAAAAGTGTGAGGGCTGGAGTGCCCATGCCTTAAGTAGTGAGGCCGCTGCATTGGTAGTTTTTTAGGGGAAATCAAGGGACTTGGGGAGAGAACTGGCCTCTCGAAAGCCAGTCTATGTAATTGCTTTTGCTGGGTTTTTTGGTGTGTTCTTGTGCATATTTGTGTGTGTGTTGCTTGAGGACTGTTTTGAATCATTGTCTTGTTAGTAAGGGTTGTATTACCTTTGTTATATATTCAATATAGCCTGCATTTCAGTCTCATTTTTTAATCTCAGTTTCTATCACTTTACAAAAGAAAAAGTCCGTAAAATTAACAATGATTGAAATGGTAAAATGAGAAATTATCTGGAGTTTACATCTTGAAGTAGGTAGCAAGTAGCAACAATGATTTTTGAAACATGCATAAATGTCTTTTTCTAGCTGTTGATATATACTTTTGTTGGATTATACGTGAATTTCTTTCATTAAATGTTTATGTAGGTGTTTCAATGTCATCATTTATAATGGAGAAATGGAGTCATAATGTTGATGATGCTCTTATTGTTAAGCAATTGGAGGAGATGTATCAGGTTTGTGCCTGTGACCTCTTTGTGGAATTTGTTAGAATATGTCAACCTTACTGAATTTACAAATGTTTCTCTGCAGATGCTATTAAGAAGATTTGAATCTGAAAAACAAAAGTTGCAGATAAGTACAGGATCCAATGTTCATCTTGATTTTGGTGGAAGTTCAGAACATTGTTGTTCATTTACTCCTGGAGGGTTGTGCCTGGAATCGGCCTTTCGTTGTTGGCAGGAAACTCTTCCTCCGGTTGATAACGCCAGTTTATCATGGGACATGAAGTTACTGCAAGAGCTTACATCTGTTCACTTGGATGATCTTAAAGGCTTACATGAAGTAAGATCAATAACTCTTCTATTTTGGTGCTTTTGATATTGCACATTTTTATGCAATTTACAGATTTAAGATATATGTGGACATTGGCTGTGCTAAATAAAGTTTTAATTTCTTTAAAATATTGCTGCCAGATCCTATAGCGTGATCCTTCTGTGGAATGGACTTAAATCTTGTTTGTTTATTAATATAGAGAGAAGCTGTGCTTCTACACTGATCAAGATGAATTATTTGTGATTCTTTTCTTTTGTTATGCTGGATGTAGTTTTGAACATGCTTTTGCACAACTCTGCTGAATTGCATACTTTCTGCTTAATAGGCTATTGAACGTGTATCCAACTTTTTGGACTCTTCCTTGCAATTTTCATTGACCTTCTCGTCAAGACCTCCTCAAATGTTTTTACCTCATCAAAAGATCTTGTGGACTCTAAATGCATGGACTGAAGTGGATGCAGGTTGGTGCAAGAGCTCTACCTGTATTTTGTTACTTTGATTTTGCCAATGCACTTGCTAACAGTTCCTCTTTTCTTGGGATATTCTAGTGGACGTGAAAATTGCTAGCTTTATTCTGGAACTATGGTTTAGGTGGCATCAATCATTGTGGATCTGTTTCCCTGAATATGTGAAGGTATGTGTGTAAACTTGATCGGATATTTTGTGTGGCTTTTTATTTGCCTTCTGACCCATTTTTGATGTGTTTTCACCTGCAGAAATTTTCAAATATTGATGGTTTTGATACAATTGATATTGCACTACCCCATATACTTATTCAGCCTGTCAATGCTTCAACTGTCTTACAGATTACGTGAGTCCCTTTTTCACATGTATATTCATTAGTAATATGTTTTCTGCCTTCTATGTGATGAGCTTTTGTGCACTATAATTTTTCTAAAGCTCTATTTTTTCTTTTTCTGATATGTCTACAAAGTTGACAGTCTTGATCATAATGTAACAATTATTACTATTTGTTGGGAAGTTTAATTTATATTTGACATTTTATAGTTTCCTACAAAGTTGACATGCCTTCTATGTTAGTCTTAAAAAGACCTCTTCTTTTCGATTTTTTGTTCAGGCAAAGTGCGCATCCTATCAGGGAGTTTTGGTTACAATGTCTCAAGTTTAGAGTTACCTTGTCCAACATGTGGCGGAGCTTTAATTTTGGGGCATATTTACCTAACCTGTTGTCTGCTGCTCGCACTCTTTTTCAGCAGGTACAACTTTTTTGGTCTTACATTCTTCGTAGTTTCTTGTCTGTGTGATTATTAAATTGACTCTTTCTTACGATACTCATTTATCTCAGATTATATATGCCCACAAAAAATCCTTTGATGCGGATCAATTTGCTGCAATTAAGTCTGTCTTTTCTTCTCTCGAAAAGAAATGTGTTACAGTAAGTCTTGTGTTTCTTTTTTTATGGTTTATTTATTCAGTTTTAGAATTTGTGAAATGAAAGTTTAGCCACAATGATACTTCATTTTCTTACAAATCGTGGAGTACATTAATTCAACTTTCATCTTTTTCGTCCTGTAATCTTCAAAGTAATTAAGCAAGATAGTTCAGGGTTCTGAAGAAATGAAGTTGTATAACATATTTGCAAAAGTTGAAAGAAGCTGATCTCTTTTTAAAAAAAATATTTTTTCCCCCTTCATGCAAATAACTCAATCTATAAACATATGCTGATTTTAGGCTTTTGGTCAAACCACTATACTTAAATAATAAGAACGGCATAGCATTGTTAAAAAATAGTTGGATTTTAGATTTTTTTCCATGATTTATGTCATTCATAATTTAAAAGTTGGATATTAGGGAAAAAACCTATTTCTTTTGCACAGAGATTTATTTCATTCATATTTTTGGGATAGCAAACGGTATTTATCATTAAAAAAAGGAGTTTTGGAACACCCCCTTCCCACTTCCTCAAACAAAGATCATTAGCTGACACCAATGAAGAGGTGAAGAAACTTCTCATTGAGTACCTAGGTGCAGATATATGCCTCCTATTTTGGGCACACTCAATCCTCCTGAAACATACCAAACGACTAGGTGCAGTGGTACAGGTACAGAAAAGGGTAGAAAGTACATAATTGGGTACTAGATACGGCAATTCTTGAAAATATATTTTGTTCCGGTATGGCATATTATATATTTATATAAATCAAATATTTATTATGCTTTCATAAAATATCAAAATTAACTTATATTTTCCAATTAATAAATATAAAAAAAAAAAGAAAAGAAAAAATTATATAATTCTGTAATTAAAAAAATTAAAAAGGTTTTAGAAAATGGTAAAGCGGGAAGTCACGCACCCCAACTATCCCCGCCCACCTACCCCATCCCAGTTAGTCTGATTCATCTTTCTCACCTAAGCCTGTCTCTGTTTGCTACTCTCATACATCTCATCTCAATCCTTCTCTGTTTTCTACTGTGGTACTTCTCATCTCTCCATGTTGTGGTTTAGTTTATTTATTAAGTGCTGTGTTTCCAATTCTCTTTTCCTTGTTGACTGTTGCTAGGAAGAAATGATCCAATTTTTGACAACCCTGCTCACTTCATCGAGGCACCACAGGTTGAAAGACTTAGCTCCTAAGTTCATTGTTCCGCTTCTAAAAGAGCTATATCTTCAATCGACTACTGGTAATTGTATGCTTCTCTTAACTGTTTTAGTTAATATTATGTATACACTTTGTATAGAAAGCACTGCACTTGATGTACATCATAGGTTTGCAATTTTAATATAGCTTGGTTGTTTACCTAGCATCAATGTCTTATATGTACAATGATGAATGACTACCCATTGTCCTAATCTGTATCATTGTATTACTCTACCATATTTTAACTTGTCTTTCTTCTTTCTCAGACTATAATTACAATCTTGGTTGTGCATGGTTGCATCTTGGTGGGTTTCGCATCCGTCTCTTGCTTAGCTGCATTGACGTTGATCCTGCCATGAAGTACTACTGCAAGTATTCACAGCTTGTAGAAACAATATCATCACTTGAACTTGAAATCCAGGTATTTGCATATGCGATTTTGGTTTATTACGTAGGTAGTTCACATTTGACTGCATGAGCCCCTTCCTTTTGGCGAATCGCTTCTATTATATTGAGATAGTCACAGTTATTCTAGAACAAATCGAACTCTTGCTTCTTTGTTGATACTACTAGTCTATAAGACTTTTATCTTTTTCATTGATATTGTCATGGCTTCTTCGTGAAACTTCGCTGTTAAACTTTTGATTTACTAAATTCTTTCCAGGTGAGAAAAGATTGTGGGTATTTAGCAGGACAGTTTCTGACAGTAGAAGCTGATAAACGAAAAGCAAAAAGGCTAGAAAAGCTTCAAGAAGAGTGTCGAAAGCTGCAAAAAAAGGTAAGATTCTTNTTTCCTATAAAAAGGCTTAGTATTACTGTTGGATTGCACCATAATTTCTTTATAATATTTTTAATCAAATTCAATGTACATCTGTCAAATAATGTTCAGATGTTTAGCAAAATAGTAAGGAGGATTTCTAAAGCAACATGATATGGTTTATACTAATATCAGTATTTTTTGCTAATTCTATTTTGACAGATGTTAAATTAATTTATTCTGAGGCTTTATTTTAATACTAGTATTTTTCATAAGCAACAGATGTCAAATTAATTTATTCTGAGGCTTTGACTAATTTTATTTTATTTTATTTTTCTGAATTTCATAATTCATGCTTAATGTATTTATATGTATATATATATTTCCTTATTTTGAATTTCAGGAAACAGCAACTCATTTTATTGATCGATTGACAGTTGAATACACTTCATATAATGACATAATTCAACCAATCCAAGTTGCTGTTTTTGAGATGAAATTGGGATTGTCTATTATTTTGTCAAGTACATTGGAAAGGGCATATTTGAGTAAAACAGGGCAGGAGAACGTTGACTTGGTTATGGTATTCTTTTTGCTAAAATTTGATTTTTCTGAATTAAGGTATTTATTTCAACATGATGATTGAGATTATTAATCTTACATACAGGGAACAATATATACACTTATGAGATTCCCCCGTGGTGCTTCATGCATGTCGGTTTCTGTTAACTTCAACTGTAGTTTGGACATGCTTCATTCATACAAACTAGATTCTGGCACTGGTTTTTATTCGGTGGATTCAGGCTTGCTGAAAAGGCTCGTTACACTCTCGAGCGGCATTGCTGCTTTTAAGAAGGTTGATTTTTAATTGGATTAAAACCTTGCATAACTATAATTATCTGAATTGTGTGATGCACAGAATCAATTTGTCTTGTTTTTCTGTTGGTAATTGAATCGTGAAAAACAGGTTTCCGCCATTCATTATAAAGCGGCTGCCTGGCAGAATATCCTTGTTCAGATTGCACATTCTGTAGCTTGCACAAAAATAATAAATGATGAATCATATCTGGTCAGGTTCCTTTGTCTGGATTTTTTAGATTTTTATTTATTTTTATTGTTTACTTTATGAGACACATTATCTGCAACAGCTTTTGGAGAAGATATTTGACAAGTTTGCCAAGCTTTGGATGAGTATGAAAGTTCAGGCAAAGTCAACAAGTGATTATGATGCTCAACTGTACAAGTTTAGACCTCGAGCTTTTCAAATTGAGAGTGTTATTGAAGTTGACATTGCTGCTCTGTCAAATTCATTTGCAAGTGAAACGTTCTCAGAGTGGAAGGAATTTTCTTTCGAAGAGATATCCAGTGACAAAGTAACAGTTTTTAAAATAAATAGATTAATTTCTTTATTCTATACTTGTTGTCTTCATGGAATGATTTATGCTCATTTAATTAGATGGAAGCTACTGAGGAATGTGAAATGTCAGTGGAAGAATGGAAGCGGCTGGATGAGTCTGTCCTCAGCTGTGTAGTTGTCATTCACAATCAGTTGTTTGGATCTGCTGATCTTGTTCAAATTGTGAGTCTCTGTAGTTTTTACCTTCTGTACAGTGTCAAAAATACAGTATGTTTTTCTATTTGGGTTAGAAGGTTTGAGTCCCTATTGCTTCTAACATTGGTTAATTTTTAGTTTGCTGACTGCTTTTTGCTTCTGTCCATTTGTTTAAATGTAGTTTGTTGGGGCCCAATAAAGGCAAGTTGTAAGTTGTGTAGTCTGTTTTACACAACATCATGTGTTTGGGTTAAAAATTTTCACATGGTTAATTAAAAATAACTATGTTTTCTTTACGCCTACTGCAAGACCCACAATGAGCCCTTGCAATGGAAACTTATTGCCATTGTTAATAAAAATTGTGATGAACAACAATATAGTCTTGCATAAAAATTGTTATTGACCCATCCAAGCATTTCTTCATGGACATTTATCGAACTGTAATATGGATTTTTTTTTTTCTTCTTTCATTTTTCTTTTTTCTTCTTTTGAATATCAGAATATAGTTGTTAGATTGCATTTCTTGAAAATGTATATTTATTTATGATGCTTTATCCATTTTCATCTGTTCATGTGGCCATCTGTGGACATTGTGTGTATAGATTGGCAAACTGTATATCTTGCAGTTGTAATACAATATTTGTTATTTGATTCAGCCTGGAGCTTTCCAAGTTTCTGATGAGGATCGGTTACTTTCCTTTCATGATTCGTACACACTGGGTATTGATCTAATCAGAGGTAATTATCATTTGAGGTTTCATCTTTATGGTATTCTGTGACGATTTGTAACTGAAAAATGAAAATGCTTATGAGATATTGTGTAAAAAGGAGTGAAGAAAAAGCTAATGATCTTTGTGTTGCAATTTTAATTTCTCTTTTCTTTTTCATCCCTCAGGGGTTCAGACTTCTCGTTTGTCCAGTTTTGATGCTAAGCTCATGCCGGAGCATTTACTTTACCTCTGTCTGGACTATGGGCGGAAGTTCCTTTCATCTCGCAAATCTGCTACAAGATATAATTTTTACAAGGTTTTGTAAACTCTGTTGTCTAGATATTTTGGGAATTTTGTTTTTTAAATTTCAGCGTTACCTGAGTTTTCAACTTACTTCTTCTTTATTTATTTATTTGGTTCAAGGATTCATATGCTTCTGAGATGGCAAAAATGGTGGGAGTTCTTGCGCCTCTCCAAAAACGGTGTCTATCCCTTCTACATGAGTGGCAAGATCATAATGATGTTCAGAAAATATTGGACATAATTGACATGCTCTTGACTCTTCCTTCATTGATCCCTTTAGCAAAGGTAGTAACCAATTACCCACTGTATTCCTGTTCTTTATGCAGATTTGTTACTTGGAGATGGTGAAAATACTGTAAATTTATATTATTTACTGCATCTCCATTAATTATTTCTGGCTATGAAGTTTTTATTCTCTTGGTTGTGTTCTTTATCGAGGATATTTTTTTTCTTTGCTCTGAATNCTCTGAATTTTTTTTTTTTTTTTTGTAATTTAGTTTATTGTTTTTCCATCTAAAATTTTCCCTGGCGATTTGCTTCTCAAGTTTCCAAATCCCAATTCATTGTTTGATAGGCAGAACGTTTTGAGATTCAAGTGTTAAGTTAATTGTCTAGATTCCTAATGCGCAGGGACTCTCTTACAGTTATCATTCCTCACTCCTTCAATTGTGCGTGGATCAAAAATATATTTAATAGGTTCTCGTTTGACTGTACTGTACAGAGAAGGTGTTTCTCTTGGGATTATTGGATACCATGAGATTCTTTCAGGATTCTTCTATTTGTTTAATTATTACCTTAGTGTTTTTTATCTTTTATGGGATAGCCAATGTGTCAGTTGTTTTTCTTTGGCAGCAATTTTTTCGGTTAAACTGTGTTCCTATTTACAGGGTCTTGCATTTTTTCTTCTCCTTTGTAGGCATTTTCAGGGTTGCAGTTTTTACTGCACAAGGCTCAAGCTATGCAAGAAAGTGGCTCAAAATTATTCCTTTCACGTATGAAACTTCGTTACTGTCATGGCTGTGTTATATGATGTCTTTGTATTAATATTTCTACTTCAAATTGCTTATAGGTGAATTGTACCCTGTTCTTGATCTGTTGTCCTCATGGAAAAAGTTGGAACTTGACTCCTGGCCTGCTTTGCTTGATGAAGTTTTGAATCAATTTGAGAATAATGCTGGGAAAGTGAGTAGAAATTATCTTTCTTAACGATATTCATAATTGCATTTGTCAAACTGGTACTGTCAAAGTAGTTTTAGAGATTTGATGAGAGGGGGATGACACATCAGTGTGTGTCCTAGCTTTGGCATTCACGATATATATATGTCATAAAATATGCATATTTTCTTCCTTTTGGGTAATATAAAAAAAAATTGGGTGCTTGCAATTCTCTTTTAGAAATGGCAATAGCTTGTTTTCTTTATCACTTTCTTTTGTTGCAGTTATGGTTTCCTCTGTATTCAGTTCTTCGGCCCAATTCTTCTGATCAATCAATTTTCCAAAGGCATGTATATACTATTATTCAACCTGTCAATAAAAACTTTCATCATTTACTTTTCGGTGGACCAGTTTTTTCGACTTACGTTTGTGATGCATATGAACTTTTGTAGCTTGGAGGAATTCATTCAGACATCTAGCATTGGTGAATTCAGGAGGCGTCTTCAACTTCTGTTTGCTTTTCTTGGTCAAAACCATATCTGTTCAAGCATGAAAATAAATTCCAGGTATAATTTGTGATTCTGACAGTTCATTTGTGTTAAGACATATAGGAATTTAGTGATGTCTTTTAGCTCACCTCGAGTGACCTGGCAGAAAATAATTTGATGAGCTATGAAGCAAGCAATGTTTGATATCTGTTTAGTTGTTTTTTCTTTGGCAATCCTTTCTCATGGTTTTTCTCAACCAGTGAACACAGCAGTTCTTGTTGGATGGAAGCTTCAAAATACTTGTACAACATATTTGGATTTTATGTCCAGTTCTTACCAATGTGAGTCCCTTTCTGTTTTTATATTTGCAATGTTTTATCGTTCTCTATGGATTTATCAGATGTCTGTCAGTAAGTAATTATATGAGTTATTACAGAGTATTGAAGCACATTGAAGCTAGTAAGAAAGAAATAGAGGCTGCACTGAGAGAACTGGTGAAACTATGTCGCTGGGAGCAGTCAAAGAGTTATTTATCCATTGAGAACTTGAAGAGGAGTCGGCAGAAGCTTAAAAAGCTTATACAGAAGTATACTGTAAGTCTAAAGCTGTCTGTTTGATTTGCTTGAAGACAAAATTATTTTTCCTTCATTTATCTGGTCCTATATGATTTTTGTTGAGTTCTAGTCTATTTCTTTTATATATGTTTTTCATAATTTAAAAAATAAAATTTAAACACTTTTATCTTGTTTGTTAGATACTTGACAGTGACAGCTTGCAGCATGTATAAATCTATGACGGCTGCGAGTGTGCATCTATTAACTGCCTAAAATTTAAAATTGAAATGGTTTTCCTTTTGTGCTCCAAAATTGTAATGTTTTTGGCTAAATTCATTAAAATCTGCTGTTTTTTTTCCCAATATTGTTCTAGGATATCCTGCAACAACCTGTGGTGATTTTCCTTAACCGGGAAACTGCACAAAAAGGAGTGAAGGCTAAATCTTTCCCTGGTCAATTCTTCACTGTTGGTTTTGATTTGACATTGTTCAGTGATGAGAACAGGTTATTTGATCACTAATTAGACATATTATATTCTTTAGCTTTTTTTATTGTTAGTATGTTTACATATCCTTTCTCATATAGGTCGAGATGGTTTGGGGACAACAGCAAAATGTTAGATAGTGCTTTGCAGAACATGCAACTCAAGAAAAACCAATTGTTTGACGTTCTATCTCCACATTGGAAGAATTTCGAAGGTTTTTTTATCCCCTTGCGTTTTTACTCTCTTTTTGTCTGGTTGGTTTCTTGTTTGTAGATAGTGAAGACTTGATAACTTGTGCAGAATCTGGAGGCATTTTCATACCTTGTACTGGTTCCCAGCATGCATTGCCTTCTTACATGGAGGGATGGAGAACTGTTTGGCATATAATTGAAAATATATATACCACAGCAGTTGACTGTGGAGAACTTTGGAGGGATGAAAACAAGAGCCGAGGGAAGAGAAGAGCTTTCTCTGAGCTTCTTAAACTTTTAGAAAGTAGTGGTTTGTCTCGACATCAGTCTACCTCTAGGGAGGTGCGAAACTTAGTTGCTTCAGTTTATGATTGTCTTGATTACATTCTTTATTCAGGCATGCTTATCCTTTCCTATTTCTTATTCTTCTCTCTTTCTTCACCTGGTGGTTAATTCTTTAAACAGGATCAGCATAAGCCTTGGTGGTTCCTTCAGCATTCTGTTAGCATGCAACATTTGTTGCTGACAAATAGTAGATTACCTTGTGTAATGTCAAATACTGCTGCTGGCATTGAACAAAACAATGTACCTCAAGAAGGCTTAGTTATCGACTGGAAAGTAGCCATTGAGCATTATTTTAAGAGTGTTGTATCCGTGCTTCTTCTGCAGCAGATTTGCCTCAATCCTCACAAAGATATTACTCGTGAACAGGTATTTTTGAATGTAAATGCTGGTACTTACTGGCTTAAATTCAAGTGGTAAGAATAGTGTCTAAGGTTGCAGCATATATTGAATAGTTCCTAATGTTAACTGCTCGTTTCATCTATAACTTTTTATTTAGTTTTTTTTAATCATATACTTGTTTTTTTTTTTCTAGCCAGATATTGTGCTCTTTTGAAATTATTAAATTCTTGTATTTCTTTTGCATGCATTTTCTTCACTTTTGTAGTGCAATCTGCTTCTGTTTTATCTCATTTTACTTGTCTAGATTAGGAGAAACAATGGTGTTGTTTACTTATTGATTTTTCCATCTCCACTGCATTGCGTACTCATACGTGTCTTTTATCATACGGATTTTCTTTGGGAAAACAATTAGTTATTTAGTGGGTGAATTTTCGTGGCTTGCTGTATTGCCTTTGCTGTGCATCATGATATCAGACTCATCGACCTGTATCAGTTTTGCCTTTTGAATTATTAACATTTTCATGTTTTATCAAACCTGAACTTCTTTATTCGGCAGGTTGAACGTTCAAGTTCTTTCCTCAACCAGCTCGTTAAGGTGCAACAGAGCCAACTTGCTGCCGCCAACGATTTTGACCAGCAGTTGAAGTGCTTTAGAGAATGTATATCTACTCTGAAAAAGTTGTATTCATTGTCCACCTCCACTGATAGCAATACTGTTTTTGTGTGCTCTATTCCAAGGCAGCTTTCTGCATTTAAATGCCTGTGGCAGCAAAAGGCAAGTATCGTCATTACAACCCCATTTGGGTATATAGGTTCTTGTGAATGTGATTTTGGATTTCAATTAACAATGATATTTCTTGACCTTGCAGCAATTTTTTGATAGTCTATGTTCTATGTCACATGAAGAATTGCTTTTGCTAAGGACACTTGAAAGTTGTCATTTACATACTTGTGAAAGTGTAAAACCTTCTGTCAGGCCAATGATTGCATCCATAGAAAAGTTTTTACCGGTGTTTTGCAAAGCGAAGGTAGATACTCTGACTAATGGTTTTGAATTGCTTTAAATTAATACTATTTCCTAATTTCCTACCGCTTTCTATTTATTGAAAACTTAATAACAGGAATCATTGGACTATTATCTAATTGGGGGTTCGAAAGTTGTCATTTCAATGAGTGCGACCTCTCATTTTTGTATTGTTAATGAAGAAATGGAACAGTCAATCTCTCAAAATTTCAATGTCATAAAAGATTTTAAGGAACATTTGCTTGTTCTGCGGGAGCAAGATCTGGATAGAAGCTCAGTGAAAGAAGTTCTGATTGATCGTTTTCTAGAAATAACTGAGAAGGTGATATATTGCTTTGTAAATCTCTGCTTATTGATGATTTGTGGCTAGTCTTTTGACTGAGAAAAATTATCCCTTGACATATTGTTTTAAACTAGAAATATGTGGTTTCTTGACTTCTTGTATGCTTTGCAGGCAATACCAATTGAGGAAGAGTTTACTGCTGGATTAAAGACACGTTATAAGCCAGAAGATTCATCTGAAGAGGGCAGCTTTTCCAAGAGAAGCTCTGCCGCACTTATTACTGGGTTTGATGAAGCCCTTAAATCTATTTACAAACATATTGAAGATATATTGCAGAAATTATGTTTGTCAGGCAACATCCTTGTGGCTGAAGAGTCCATAAATATAACTTCATGGAAATTGCTATTTGTTGACTATGTAACAGATCTCAAACTAGACATTCTGTGTGAGAGTGTTTTCAAAATAATCACTTTCGGGGTAGGTTCTGTTCTATTGCGGGTTATCTGGAATCCTTTTCATGATAGATGACTGAATTGGTGATTCATTTTCTGTGTAGGAGAAACCGCTGAATGATTCTGACAATAAAAATTCAAGTAATTCTTACACAGTTGGAGGCCACATAAGAGATCTATATATGTTAATGGATCTTGTACTAAACTTTGGTGATGAGCTGTTGAAAAATTTCCTAGCTCTGCACAAATCAGTAAGCTTAACTACTCAATTACCCTTAATTTTATAGTGTGTAATTCGCATGTACAATGTTCATATAGAACATGAAGCAAAATCTAGTTTTTCAAAACAACTGTTATTTATATCTCTTGATGATTTGTATCTAAAATTTGTCGATGATCCTGCTTGTATGGTGGTTGGCAGGTTTCAATAACAACTCATGTGCTTGCAAATATTCTAGCTTCATTATTTTCAGAAGGTTTTGGGGTATCTAATGAACAGCAGGAGGATGATGGAACCCTCAAGACATCTGAAAATGCAACTGGGACAGGCATGGGGGAGGGTGTCGGATCAAAAGATGTCAGTGATCAGATTACCGATGAAGATCAGTTGCTGGGAATCCTAGAACAGGTTAGAATTTGATCTCAATTGATTTGCATGATTTGGCATCAATGTTTAGGAAGTCTATGCATCACATTCCTCTAATTTCAATTTCTGCAGCTGAGAGAAAAGCAAGATGAATCCAGTGAAGCGTCAAGTAAAAATGATAAAGGGATTGAAATGGAGCAGGATTTTCAAGCTGACGCAGTAAGCATCAGTGAGGACTCGGAGGAAGATGAAAATTCAGACTTGGAGAATGAGCAACTAGATTCTGAAATGGGGCCCACAGGACCTGATGGTGAAGCAGTTGGAGAGAAAGCTTGGGATAACAATGCAGACGAATCTCCCAATATTGAGAGTGAAAAACATGACTCTGGTGTGTCAATCAGGGATAAAGATAAAAGCAGTAGGGAGATGAGAGCCAAGGATGAAAATGCCACAGATGAACCTGGGGAAGCTAATTATGATGAATTCCATGATCAGAAAGATGAAGCTGGAAGCCAAGATGAAACTGGAAACCAAGATGACACTGGCGATGGAGAGACTATGGATGCAGTCAATCCGGACAAAGAAGCAGCGTGTTCGGATCCAGCTGGAATGCAGCCTGATGAATTGGAGCAAACATCGGATATGGATGTGGATATGGATCCAGATAGGATGGCAGATGAGGATTTTATGGAAGAAGGAGAACCGGGAGAGCAAGGTGACTCAGCTGAGGAAGCTAATGAAGAAAGAAAGAATGATGAAGAGACAGGTCCACCTGATGAAACCATGGAAGATGCTCAGACTGATGTTGGTGTAACATCAGAAGAGGATAATCAGGGAGGAGATAATCAAGACAATGCTGAGATGAATTTCATGGAAACAGGAAAAAACAAATCAGAACCAGGATCTTCTGACTTGGCTAATGAGCATGTGGACCCTATCAAATTGCCATCCCAATCCAATGTCAATTGGCAGATGTCTTATCCTGATAATATAGCAGCGGAATCAAATTGGTCAAATAGCAATGAAAGCTTTGACAACCCTACTCTCTTGGGAGGTGTACCTTCTAGTAATATGTCTAATATGGATTTTAAGATGTCGGACTCATCGAGTGCTGGGGGATTCACTGAAAATCAAGCTCAGTCTCGTTTTCCACAGCATGAACGTTCACTTGTTCAGGAAAGGCTACCTAATCCTTTCCGAAATTTGGGTGATGCACTTGAGGGGTGGAAAGAAAGAGTTAAAGTATCCGGTGATCTTCCGACCAATGACATAGAGAAGCAGGGTTATCTAGAGGATGATAATGCAGAGGAGTATGGTTATGTGTCTGAGTTTGAAAGGGGGACTGCTCAGGCTATGGGGCCTGCAACATCAGAGCAGATTGACCGAAACATCGACAGCGATAAGCTTGATATAGAATGTCCTACTGCAGAAAAGGATGCAGAAATGCAGTTTGAGAAGCAACATTCTGATGTGCAATCTTTAAGTAATTCTACTTTAATCCCCAAAAATGAGAAAAAGGAGCATATAAATGTCTCTGGTACAGAAAAGTCCAATGATGTAGGATCAATGAAAACAAATGCCAGTGAATCTGTTGACGTAGAAAAGCTTTCTGAAGATCTAATTTCTCTCAAGAGATCATACATTAGAGAGGAAATACATAAACTAAGCCAACTCTCCGCTGATGACAGTGATTTGGGTAAAGCCCAAGATGTTCAGGATGTTCCCTGTGATGTGAAAGATAATGCTACTGCTCTCTGGAGAAAATATGAACTTAGTACAACAAAGTTATCTCAGGAATTGACTGAACAGTTACGCCTTGTATTGGAGCCCACTCTTGCTAGCAAACTCCAAGGGGATTATAGGACTGGCAAAAGAATAAACATGAAGAAGGTAAACAGTTATATTCTTGTCTTGTATATTGGTTTATCACATACAATTTCTGAAAAAATTTATGTTTCTTAACCTTTCAATGGAAAAAAAACTCAGGTAATTCCATACATAGCAAGTCATTATCGTAAAGATAAAATCTGGCTGAGGCGGACCCGTCCCAACAAACGTGATTATCAAGTTGTGATTGCTGTTGATGATTCAAGTAGTATGTCAGAGAGTCGCTGTGGAGACATTGCTATTGAAGCTTTGGTTACAGTATGCCGTGCTTTGTCTCAACTGGAAATGGGGAGTTTAGCTATTGTGAGCTTTGGAACAAAAGGCAACATCAAATTATTGCATGATTTTGATAGACCATTCACTGGAGAGGCTGGGGTTAAGGTTAGTGGTAATAAAATAAATCATACTGCTACTTATCAATCACCCATGTTTGTGTTGTATATATATCTAGGAAAGGGATCTAACTCTTGATTATGACACTGTAACCAGATGATCTCCAATTTAACATTCAAGCAAGAGAATACTATTGTTGATGAGCCAGTTGTTGATCTGTTGAAGTACATGACTGACAAGCTAGACTCTGCGGTTGCTAAGTCACGACTTCCATCTGGGCATAACCCCTTACAACAACTTGTTTTGATCATTTCAGATGGTCAGCTTCATGAAAAGGTGTCTGATAGAAAATTTTGTATTCCTTTTCCTATACTTAAATAATATATCAATGCTACCAGCTTCTCCCATTATTATTGGCATTAGATTGTAATCTGTTGAATTACAGGACAACTTAAAGCGGCGCATTAGAAATCTCTCAACTGGGAATCGAATGGTTGCTTTCTTGCTTCTGGATACTTCTCAGGAGTCGATTATTTACCGCAAGGTATTCTTGGTTCTGCTCAAGTAAATTTTATGATAGTATATGCTGCTTTAGTTTTCCTCATTTTGACCTTGTGGTACTGCAGGAAGTATATTTTGATAATGGAGAAGTGGAGCTTTTTCCACCGAAAGAAGAAAAAGAAAAAGAAAAAGTAATGAAGTCTACAAAGTACATGGATTCCTTTCCTTTTCCTTACTACATTGTTTTAAGAAACATTGAAGCACTGCCCCGGACACTTGCGGACCTACTGAGACAGGTAATGTCATCAGCAATCTTCAAATATATAATAGTCTGATCCCGAGCCCAAAAAATTCTGACTTATATTTTGATTACAAAACTTTTCTAGCGCTTACCTGGCAAAAAAAAAAAAAAAGAAATCTGTGGCATGTAATCTCGTGATGTCTTTTTCATGTGGATCTTTCTTTTACATAATCATTTTCAACTTGTTGTTCCTCTTTCAGTGGATGGAGCTTATGCAGTATCCAATGGGCTAAAACTGGCTGAGCAGAGTCTTGCATCTTTTTGTTTCCTGCAGATGAGAATGCAGAATCTACGTGCTTTGTAGCGTGAGAAAGAGGAATATACTTGAGTTACTCATGGTTTCTGCCTCTGTAAAATTTTGTATAGAGATGGATGGAAGGGGAACGTTAGGATACTAGTATTTTATATTTTATTATTAGGAATAATTTATTATATATATAAGTTCTGAATATTATATGTAATGTATATGTTATGTGTTATATTTATATGTAGGTAGTTATTATGGGGTAGTTTTAGGAGATGTAGGTAGTTATTAGGAGGTAGTTATTAGGAAGACTATATATGTAATGTAGGGATTATAGATGATGTGAATGATATATGATATTTCAGAAAGTGTTTCTCTCTCTATATATATATATCTGATTCTCTCTCTTTCTCTCTTCTCAAGTATGGAGATCCTCCTCTTAGTCCCTCTTACTCTAACCCTAAATTCTGGGGTTCTATCGGGGAACGATATAAGGGAAAATACAACAATGAAAAGTAGTTGTAGAATATAGGCAAAGTTCCCCAAAAGAAAAATTGTAGAGTGATGGTATTCATTGTAAAAACGCCACATTATGAAATTTTGAAATCCTAGTAAATGTGTTCCATTTATTATAGTGAACGGGTTGATTTAGATCTAAATTATTTTTCTTATTTTACTTTTTAGAAAATGATGGTAAAAATCTCATGAATTACCAGGACCGTAAAGTTACCTTAATGAAAATACCTTATATAGGTCAAACCAAATTGAGTACACATTACTTGGGGACTTTGTAGTTTTGAGATCAATGTGTTTCAAAAGTCAACCATGTATTAGTAGTATCCTTCCATTGTATCGAAATAATCTTGAAATATATCTACTGGATTGAGAAATTGGGCCCTTCATTTCAAAATTATAAGTCATGTTTTCTAGTTTATTCCTTTATCGAAGGCATAAACAAAGTATATTTGCACTTTAAGGGTAAGAAGATTTCAAATTTCCTCACTAAAATCACATTAGTTTTGAATATGCATGATTTGTTATAATCTTTTTTTTTTTTTTTGCTACTAGTGATGTTTGCGTGCAACTCGTTTAAATTTTTCATCTAATATTTTATTTAATATAATTTTAGTTATTTCATTATATTTTTTGGACGTACATTTTTCTTTTTTAGTCCTCAAACTTTATATATACATATTTACTTTTATATTTTTTTTATTTTGGTTTTCAAATTTTTACATTTGTTCTCTTTTAGTCCTCAAACTTTTATATATGTTTGATTTTAATCCACAATCTTATAATAAGTGATTTGACAAAGAGAAAAATAAAATTCATTAAAATAAAAATCAATCATAAATTTATTTCATTTGGGTCCTTAAATTTTAAATAAGTGACTTGACAATGTGAGATAGAAAAATTTCCACTCTTTTAAAAAAAATCAACTATAAATTTATCTACAATTTGCGACTAAAAATGAATATTTTTCTTTTTCACTTTGTCAACTCATTTATTGTGATACATAAGTGAGAAATAATTCATCTCAAGTATTAGTTAGAAATAACAGTAGAAATCAGATGAAATCACATATTGAGGACCACAATGAAACAAAAAATAGTTTGAGAATCAAAATGAAACTAATCCCATAGTTTGAGGATCAAAACAAAATAAAAAATAGTTTGATCAGCAAATTGAAAATGAATCCATAGTTTGAGGATTAAAACGGAATAAAAAATAGTTTGAGGACTAAAATGAAATTAACTTCATAGTTTGCGGACTAAAATGACCATTTAACCTAAAATATTTTTCAAATAATTGATTTTTTTTTGCCATTAAAAAGTTGGATTTGAAAGCGAGAATCAATCTCGTGTAACCTGTAAGCCTCTCTCTACTGGAAATGGAACAATGTGTTTTGGAATGAAATGAGAGATTGAAGGTGCGTTTTCTTATTTAAGAATTCTTCAAAAGTCAACATATTGCTTCAAACTCATCATTTAAATTTGAAGTAAGAAAGATAGGATAAACTTTACTTATTTGACTATAAAACTAACAATTCACTTTAAACATTCAATTTAACTTTGTTTATTGATAGCTCCAATTGGATAGAAAAAAAATTACTCGTTAAGAACAACTTCATAAATTTGAATTCATTATATTTAAATTTAAAACGATATATATATATATATATATTTAATTTGGGTACAATCTAAAACAACTAAAATATTTATGATTAATTTGAAAATTACATTTAAGCCCAATTTGAAATATGGATTTAGAAGCTTCTATGGACTATGCCCGTGTTGATGTAAAAGAAATTAAAGCTAAAATGCATTCTCAGTTCTTAAATTTTTAGTGGAAAGTAAACATATATTTTTTAAATTTAAATTTTGATAGAAATATGTTTTTGATTTCCAATTTAAGTCACTTAAGATTTTTAATTTTTTTAAAAAATTATTCAAAGATGTTAAAGGGATCCAAATTTAAAACTTATATATATATATAATAAGTTTATATATCAGCTTATTTGAAAATTAAAAACAATTATTTATCACTATTGTTATATTTTTTTTTAGTAAAATTGATGTCTTCAAACCTACATTTTAGGCCCCAACCTAAAATCAAGAGTCATTTCACATTTTTGCCAAATTTTAAAATTGTCCTATGTAATAGTTTATCAACAAATTGAATATTAGCATTGTAAGGAAAAAAAAAAAAGAAGAAAACGAAGGCGCGTAAGACTTAACAACACTATCTGAATATGGCCCCCCCAAAAAAAGAAGAGAGAAGTTGAGTGTACAGGACATGTAATTGGGGAAAAAGGTGGAAAAAAACAGAAGCATGAGACTTGAAAGTGGCTCAATAATGAAATAAACTAAATGAGGACTAATTTGTTATATCAACTAACGATCAGAATGCTATTTTAGCCCATTTCTTCGAAACTACGTTACTTTCCACTACTCCGAACATCGAAGACGACCTCCAAACCCTCAAGCAACTCCGTACCCTTCCTTGCCTTCTCGCCGTACGTGATCTCCTTCAATCATACTACAAATTTCTCTGTCTTTTGGAGAATCGTTTTCCCATCTCCCCTGACCAAGATCACGTTAACATTGTCAGCTTTGAGAGTGATGTTGCTACAAGGAAATCTCTGCACAAGAAATTGTTGAAGAAGGGAGCCACTGAGACTCCAAAAGAACATAAGCCAACACTATTGTTTTGTAGTCTCTGAGGTTCATAAAAAGAGTACAAGCTCCAATAACGATTCGAGTATTTTGGAGAGATAGTGCTCCAATGGGAAAATGATGAGAAAATTCATCATTAAGAAAAATGGTGAGAAAGTGCACAATTAGGAAAAAATGGTGAGAGAGTGCACCATTGGAAAAAAAATGAGAGAGTGCATCGTTAGGAAAATGATGAGAAAGTGCATCATTGGAAAAAATGGTCACAAAGTGCACCATTGGAAAAATGATGACAAAGGGCATGATTGAGAAAATTGGAGAGGTAGTGCTTCATTGGAAACAAAGTGCATCATTGAAAAAAAAAATGATAAGAAAGTATATCATTATGAAACCTTGAAAATTAATTAAACTGAATTTTCTTGCAAAGAAATTTCAGTTTAAGAGAGGAATTGTTAGAATTATTGTTATTATTATTAATATTATTATATTTATCATTATGGAAAGGAGATCGTGAAGAAGTCTATGGAAAAGTTGAAGATGTCTGCAATATATTCTGTTAGTATATTAGATTGTTATTTTGTTTCCTTTTTTAGTTGTTGTCAAGACTACTTAGGAAGATTATTTGAATTATATTTTTTTTGTTATTCTCACAATCTGTTTGAAATATCTTTCAAATTTGTTATTGATTTTTAGAATATTTGATTAGAAATTTTGTAGATATTTTAAATTCGTGATTTCATGTACTCCCCCAAAGAGGGTATTTGCTGATCAAATAAGATGGATGAGTTCCCTTAAAAAAAAAATCCCAACAGCATGCATGGTTTTGGATCAATAAGGAAGAATCCCTCTTTACTATATATGCAGTAATCAGAGGGAGGAAAGAGGTAGTGAGAGAGTTGATGAGAGTGAAGCCAGAGCGTGTGAGTTTTCTTTATAAAGGAAAAACGATTTTGGTGATGGAACTGATGAAGCTTCAATCTAGTGATGATGGTGAACTTCTTGTCAACTCCACTAACTTTAATGCCCGGAACTCTGTTCTTCATTTGGCAATCTCGTTTAGCCAAGTTGATCAGGTACTTCAATTTTCTTGTTACTTTCTAGCTATCATCTATATTCTCTCTGTCTCAATATATATATATATTAGTATATATGAACACAGTATTCTTCATCTATTCATTTTATAGTTTGGAAACAAATTAATTGTTATTCGAGTTGAGAGGTTTTATAACGGGAGTAAAACTCCTTTAATTAGGTGACACTATATATATATATATTAGGCCAAAATATAATTTTGGTCATTTATCTGTAGGATAGGTGGCAATTAATTCAACCCTTTACTTTATTTTCTTGCAATTTTGATTTTATATCTTTTCCAAAAGTTTCACTTATTATTGGTACCAACAAACATATCTCTTTGTTTCAAATTTGAATGTGATGGCTCTCAAGTTTCTTATTACTTTTGACAAGTTCTTTTTTTTTTTAATCTAGTTGGGGTCGTTAGTAAACAAAGTCAAATTAATTAGACTCCGAAAGTCGGTTACTCGTTTCAAGGTCAAACAAACAAAATTAGTTATATCTCTCTCGCTTCAAATTCGATTACGACAAGTTAGGAGCTACAAGTTACTCTTGACGAGTTCCTTTTTTGCCTAGTTGGGACTTTTATCAAATGAGATCAGATCATGCCTAAAAGTAGTTCTGTAACGTGAAAAAAAATATGAAAATATGCTTTCGAGTATAATCTGACCTAATTTGCTAATTGTCCCCATTGGAAAAAAAAAGAATTCGTCTAGAGTAACTTGTAACTTCGAACACGTCATAATCTGACTTGAAACGTCAAAGATATATATGATCTACTTCACCTGACCATGTGGTTTGACCCATTTTCAGATAGAGTCTCTGTGGTTTAAAAAGTGTCAAATTGGAGACGTGGTTTCCTCCGTTAACAAATAGGGTCTCTGGTGGTTTTTTTCATCCAAATTAACAGAGTTAGGTTAGAATGAATTTTAAGGTGGACTGTTTTGTAATTTGAGCGTTTTTCCAATTCAAACAAATTAAAAAAGGACTATTTTACAATTAAAACCAAAATATAATAAGAGCAAATTTGGGTTAAAAAAACACGCAGAACATCAACCCTGAATATTTCATCTTCATCTTCGTCTCCATCTCCATCTCAAATCTCCGTCAACTAGAATCCTTTCCCACAAGTAAGAAAAAATGGAAAAATCAAGGCAATGAGAAATTTCAACAAAGCCAAAGAAACAAAAAGTGGAAGAATCTTTGTTCATTTAAGTATTTAGGGTCCACTCGCAGAAATAAACAGACGTATAACTTGGCCTCTTCTTCGCACCTTGTTCCTCTTTCTCTTTCTCTTTCTCTTTCTCTAGGCACTTCAGAATTCAGAAAATCTCATCTTCATCGACGGCGTGGTCGCATTGGGAATCGGAGGGAAGAATGGCGAGAAGGTCAAGAAGAGGAGAGTACATGATGTGAGCTCCACGGACGCTTCGATGAAGATGGTTTGTAGGCTTGTAGCGAAGAAGAAGAGGGGTTTTTTCTTTTTTGGATTTGTATTTTGTTCAAATTGCAAAATAGTCATTTTTTTAGTTTGCTTTAATAGAAAAAATGCTTAAATTATAAAACAGTCCACCTTGAACTTTAAGCCGTTAATTTGGATGGAAAAAATCACCTGGGACCCTATTTGCTAACGGAGGAAACCACATGCTACCAATTTGACACTTTTTATTAGCACTTTGGTATCCTGTGGTTATTTTCCGTCAAGATTTAACAGAAAATTGTTAGAACTTTTTCAAAAATTATAAAATGTCCCCAAATAGTTTTAAAATTTTCCAAAACGTCCCAAGATCATAGTATTTGAGGACTAAATTGAAAATTATAACAAAATTTTTGGGTTAAAATGTAATTATAAAAAATATTGGAAAAAGAATAAAATTACAGATTAGTCCTACATATGAAAAATAAATGCAGTTTAGTCCTAAAATTGTGTGGCTCGATGGTGAGAAGATAAACTTTACAAAAATTACATAATGCCCCCAAATAGTTTCAAAATTTACAAAAAAAAGTCCCTCAACCATGATATTTGAGGACTAAAATAAAAATTACAAAAACTTTTTAGGGTCAAAATGTAATTTTGGAAAATATAAAAAAGGATATAATTACATATCAGTCCTAAATCTGGAAAATAAATGTAATTTAGTCCTACCCATATTCAAATACAACTACTTAATTGAAATTTTGAAAGTAAACTTGAATAATTTGAAGAATATTCTCAAATTAATTTACAAATTAAATAATTAATATTTAGTTTCACTAAATAATTTATTAAATTACTAAAATTTTATTTTTTACAAAATTATAATAAAACTGTAATTTTTTCATGCAAGTTATTCAGTAAGTTATGATAGCAAAATATGATGATCTTACTATAATATTTTATCTTTAAAATACATAATTATAATAAATATAATTATTTCAGTAAAATATTAACTTAAATTTAGCAGTAAGTATAATATTTTAAACATCAATAGTCAAGTATGTTTGTGATTTAATTTCAATTGGTACATTTAATAAAAATTAAATTAATTATGATGATTGTTAGGTTGGGGATGGAGGTGGTGAACTGGTGATTGCTGGTGAAGCATTTACTCTTAAATGGCAAATATATAGATAGTTTGAATTATTAATTAAGGAATCTTCTAAAGTATTTTATAATGTGATCAAGATGTAATTTAATTAATAAAGAGTTAGTTCACAAGCTAAAAGATTATCAATTCAAGTTTTGATCATTGAAGTTCAAGTTGAGACCCAATTTACATAAACTTTTTTTAACAAAAAAAAGACGTGACTTGAGACGCGAAGAATTCCAACGGCGCACGAAAACTTGAGCTCCAAGATATGATTTGGACGGCCAAGATTCAAGATATCAAGATACTATCCAATGACCTATATTCCTTAATTTGGGGACCAAGCATACTACTGAAGACTATAAATAGAGCTCTCATTCCACCTCTAAAATCACAAATTCATAGCTCAACAATCCGAGTAACGCCCGACACCTCAACTGGAGGCAAACTTAGAGTAGATTTAGAGAGTAGTTGTCAATAGGTTTGGGAACAACAACGTATCTCTTAATAGCAGGATTAAACAGAAAGACATGCACCATTCTTTTATCTTTATTTCCTTTCTTTCTTTCTTTTTCTGTTTATTCATCTCTTTCTTCTTCTTCTTTCTTCATCGTGTAGATGGTAGACATGCACCGCTAATAGTAAGTGTGTATACATTGCTATTTTAAAAACTAATAAATGGTTAATTATTAAAAAAAACCATTTAATAAATAATATAAATTAATAAATATTTGATTGAACATCTGATTTTAAAAAATGGCCTATCAAGTTTATTTGTTTTGTTATAAAAAAAAAAGTTTATTTATTAAAAAAAAACTACACCTTCTTTAAATTCTTATATTCAAGTTTGATCATGATGCATGTTCTTAAATATTCTTTTATTTGCTACAACTAAATATATTATTATTTCTACAATTCATAAGCCATTTGTATAAATCGCATGCTAAAAAAGTTAAAATAATTTTGTAAAAGTATATATTTAATATAATTTTACTATAAATTATTCCACTTGAAAAAATAATACTATGCCACTTCTCTTTTTTTTTTTTTTGGTAACAAAAGAGGCCTAAATGGCCATGCCACTTCTACTTTTACTATAAATTATTCCACTTGGAGAAAGCAAATTACAAAACCAACACCGAATAATGTAGATAAAGATTTTTCACACATTTTTTTTTTGTTCATGCTATTCTATATTATTTTAAAATTTTTTAATTGATTATTAATCTCTCTAAATAAATGATATATGCTAATAAAATATAAAATATAATAAAATAAAAATATGAGAAGTTAAGATAACTTTTAGGCCAAAATCCTATTTTGGTCTCTAAAGTTTACCTTAAATTCTATTTTGGTCCCTATTTTTTTTTTCATTTTGGTCCTTAATGTTTCTTAGAAGTTTTGTTTTGGTCCTTAACTACTAAATGTAGTCATATCTATCTCGTTTCAAGTCCAAATGTGATAAAATCAAAGTTACGAGTTACATTTGATGAGTTATTTTGTTGCTCAATTGGGGTCGTCTGCAAACAAGATCAATTCGGACCTAAAATCGAGCCTAAAAGTGGACCACTCATTTCATGAAGTTGATTATATCTCACTTGTTTAAAGTTCGAATGTGACGTAAACAAAGCTACAAGTTACTCTTACGGGTTCTTTCTCTATCTAATTAAGACCGTTGATAAACAATGTCAAATAATACACCTTGAAAGTTGATATTGATGTATTGACCAAACTCACTTTCGAAGTACTATTTGACCTTGTTTGCTAATGATCCCAACTGGATAGAGAAACAATTTGTCAATAGTAACTTGTAGCTCCAATTTTGTCCCATTCGAACTAAAACCGAGAGAGATACGATCAAATTTATTATACAAGCAGTCCATTTCCAGACTCAATTTCATGCCTAATTTGACATTGTTTACTGATTAATTACTCCAACTGGGCAAAAAAAAAAGAGAAATCATCAAATTTAACTCATAGCTCTGATTTCATCGTATTTGTGTTTGAAATAAGAGATATATTACCATATTCAATAATTAGGAACCAATTATGAAATTTACTAAGAACCAACATAAAACTATTGGAAAACATTAAGGACTAAAATAGAACCAAAAAAATATTATAAATCAAAATAAAATTTAAGGTAAACATTAGGGACTAACATTAATTTTGGCCTAACTCTTATTAGTTTCTCAATCATTTAAGAACTGGGTCGTAGAAATATTCCAACTCCTACAAATCTTGGTTATAAAATTTGTTATTGGGAATGCGTAATTTTTTTTTTTGGCCTGATATTGGGAATGTAATAGAATCCCTTTATGGATTTATCTAACATGTGCCTTAGGGCACATTTTAAAATTTCTTCTCATTAGTTAGTAGAACATCTCATATCTTAAAATCAACGAAAATTATTTAAAAGATAATTTTTAATGTTTTGAAAACTCACTTGACCAATCAAAAGAAATCTTATCATGTGCCCTAAGGGCACACGTTAGGATGACCCTTTCTTTATATATCATGATTAAAGGAAAATATATACATAAAAAAAATACTTGATCAATGGTATAAGTAAAATTTATAATTAGAAGAATTTTATAATAACGATATAAAAAAACTTACCAACAAGTAATTAGTATTCCAACTTTTATAACTTAAGTCTTAGGTTCAAGTGTTATTAAAATAATGAAAGAAAGTGTTATTAAAAAAAATAATGAAAGAATTTATATTTTATTGACATATTTGTTGAATAAAATAAAATTTAATCTTTATTTAAATCGTAGAAGATTTTATTAAACCAGCCTCATGTTATTACGCTAACTTGCTATTTCTTTTCTGATTTCCTTAGTTTGAAAAAAAAACAATATTATTATACATGCAATCAAATAGAAATGGACATTTTAGTTAAAAAATGACTACAAAATGGACACATATATATAGTGAAATATGGACCGGAGTAAAAAAGTCAATCCATGATCAATGAGGTTTATTTTTGTTTCTTTTTATCAGGTGCAAATTCTAATTAAAAATTAATTAGATTAACTTTAATCCAATTTATTGAAAGAAATTAACACACATGTTTAAACAGAAAAAAAGGTCTCTGGCCAGCTCACACATGCATGCATTTTTTATTTATATGTACAGAAGAATCCTTCTTTTTTTCGTCTTTAATTTCTTTTCCATTTATTATTTCCCTTTTTTTATTCAAACAAACAAAAACCCATTTTAATAAAATTACTTTGGTCTTTTAAAACCAATCTTAAGTAAAAGGTTAACTAAAGAAAATAAAGAAAAATATTAATTAAAAAAAACAAAAGAATCTCAAACACAGCCATTTTTCCACCGCACAAGCATAAAGGGACAAAATATACACCTCATCACTTATACGTTGGTAACCCACCTAGCTAGCTACAATTTAGGGGTGTTTACGGGCTAGGTTGGGTTGGGTTGGGTTGGGTTTAGGGCGGGTTGGTTCGGACTCATTAATTTATTTAGCGGGTTGGGTTGGGTTGGGTTGGGTTGGGCTAAAGAAAATAATTGAGTCAACCCAAACCAAACAGTGGCGGGTTGGTTTGGGTTGGGTTGACGGATTGGCCCATACTAGTTTTTTTTATTTTTTATATATTTATTTTATAAAAAATTTGGTCTCTCTTAAATTTTTTTCTTCAATTTGGTCCTTCACAATTTGTTTTTTTATGGACTAAATTGAGAATAAAAATTTATTAATTGACCAAATTGTAAAAATAATATTATTTGTGAGATTAAAATAGAATTTTAACTAAATAAAAATCAATTTTATTTTTTATTTAATATTTTTGCGGGCCAGCAGGTTGGTTTGGGTTAAGCGGGCTCAAAATCTTGAAACCCGCAACCCAACCCAAACCACAGCAGACTCAACTTTTTGAACCAAAACCAACCCGCCAGCCCAACCCAAACCAACTCAAACTAGTGGGTTGGGTTGGTTTTAGCGGGTTGGCGGGTTAGCCCAACCCAATGAACACCCCTAATCTCCCAAAGAGGCCCTATATTTGGCATGTCACCCTTTGACTACTCCTTAATTTTTAGTTCTTTAGGCCTTCTCAAGGACTAAATTAGAGCCTTCTATGATGTACAAGAGTAAATTTCAACCCAAAATCCTAGTTTTTTTTGTTTTCTAAGCTCTGCAGCTCTTATCACTTGTTAGTTTAAATTCCTTTCATTTTTTGATATTTCTTTGGGAGTTTCTTATCTCTAATATTTAACAATCCTAATCCTCTATTTTTCATATTTGGGGACTTAAATGAACCATCATAAATGTTTTAGAGAAAGTTTAAAAACCCCAAAATGTCAACCGACATAAGAAATCGTCAAAATGAACAAAAATCATGGAGGTGCACAACGACAGTGAGTCAGTGAGTCATGGCGTTGGCACGTCAAGGAATAAAGAATATTATAGGTGAAGACACAAACATGAACCACAACATTACACCATAATGCACAGGCTCAAGTGATCATGGTGTAGGAATAAATTAAGTGCAAAATTTGAAATGGCACACACCACAATAGAATTTTTCCTATAAATAAAGTCTCAATTTTTCCATTTCAACACACATCTTCCATCTTCTCAAGCCATTTCTTGTCTTAGAGCTTTGCCTCTCCCCACTTCTCCCATTTCCATTTTGACAGGTGATCAAGCTAAATATTATAATGTTATTTGGTCATGTTTTGATATTATGTCATAGAATTTTATTATATAATTGACCATTTATATTATTAGTTTGGTGCCAAGGTTATTTGGTCATGTTTTGATAAATAAATGCCTAAAAGTATTCAATTCAAAATCTTTTCTAAATATTATTTACCTTATTGATTTATAGTGTAATTAGAGTTGTTGCATGATTGTTAGTTAGTGGTTTTCAAGGTCAATATTACATGAAAAAAGCTCAAAGATTGGCAGAATCGAAATCGGAGACAAAAAGTACACAATGTGGACTTGTGTCATCACGTGCCGTCACTACAACCAGCGCCACAATGCAGATGTCATGTTGATCCTAGAGTTTCACTCGATGAAGTCCTTGAGAAGTCAATTAAGATCACATAATCCACTTAAATTCAAATTCAAATTTAAATTCAAATTGCACTACCACTTGAGCCGTCGGCGCAGCTTAGCGGCACAAGGCTAATTTTCACATTTAATTAGAGCTCATGAATTGCAATTTTTTCTTTTGGCCTGAGTCAATTGCAGTTAATACACTAAAATTTGAGATGTCGAAATGAATTTCAGAAAAAGATAACAAAAATTCGAGAAACAAAATTCTTTAATCTTAAATTAAATAACAGGAAATGCTACAAACATTATATAATTTAAAATTTATACACCAAATATAACAAATGAATTTTATGATAAAACATTTATTTTTATTTGCTTTAAATATTTTTGGAGGAATAAAGTGGTTTNGGGACAGCGGGGAACGGGGATGGGGAGAAAAAATTCCCCACAGCGGGGATCGGGGACGGGGACGGGGAGAGAGTTAGTTCGCGGGGACGGGGACGGGGAGTGTCTCCCCCGTCCCCGCCCCGCGCGGGTGCCATGCCTAGTTTTCACGGTTTTTAAAGACTAAATTGTATAAAATAAATTTTAAAAAATTAAGTTGTGTGTTTTTTTTTAGCAATAAAAATTTAAATTGTTAACTTTTTATATTTTTTAGAAATCAAATTGTACGTTAGTTAATGAATGAATGAATGAAATAATGAGAATGCATTTAATTTGGCATGAAGTTAAAGTATGACGTTGTAATTAACCTTGAAAAATGAGAGGCGCGTGAGCAAATTAAGTGCGTTGATTCCAATGGAGCAAGTTTGGGATTATAAATATGTGGGTTTGATGGGTTAATCTCCCATTATTATCATTTCTCTTCTCTGCTAATAAGAGTTGTAATTAAATTCTAGTGTGAGAAAAAGCTTGAAGAAGCTACCAATTTCATCAATGGCTACCCTCATTGCTCCACACCAAGCTTCTCCCACTGAAGATGCCGAGGCTCTCTACAAGGCCTTCAAAGGTATTCTTTAATTTATATATACATTAATTATTAATTAATGCGTTATTTTTCTGAGTTCCATTTTTTATATGTTTATTGCGAGTTAGTACTGTTTTATGATGTTAACCAGTGATTATACTAAGTGCTGCGTACTTTTGTTGATCGATTTTCCTTCTTTCTCTTCTCAATTCTAGATTTCCAGGACTAAAATGAAACTAACCAATATTTTAGATATAAACTAAGAATTTTGGCTTATGATTATTAGTTATATGTCAGTATCTCCATTTCTCTCTTTCGTCTAATCTATAAAATTTTGTTTCGCTTAATTCGAACTCAACATATTACATTTACAAAATTTTAAATTTAAAACCTTAATTAAATAATACTAAGCATGCCAATTGGAATCCATCCACTTTAACAGGTGCTTAGAGACATATAACCATAAATTTTGAGTTAACAACGAGCCAAACAAGACCTTAAACTTCGTCTTATTTAATGTATTACGCAATTAATTATAATTTATTAAGATGTAATGTCACTCATTTTATTTAAAGGTTTAAGTTTTATTATTTTTTTTATTGTCCCTTTAATTTTTGAGATTTCCTTCGCGCATTTAATTATAGCCAATGTTATTAAAATCGGACCGAACATTGAATCGATCGAAGCAGCGGTTCAAGGTTCAATGGTCCAACCGGGGTTCAACCGGGGTCGGACCGTTTATAAATAAATTAATTAACAAATAATATACTAATAAAATAGAAAAAAAAATNCTATTCGTATCTGTATCCGTATCCGTTCATTCTTTCTAATATCCGTATCACATCCTATCTGATATGCGATATCCGACGGGTACCTTAAATATTCGAAATATTCGAAAATAATGGATATAGGATAGGATATCCTAATTCAAAAATCGGATATATCCGATATCCGATACCCAATATCAGTTAATTAAAATAAATTAATTAAAAATATAATAAAAAGTGTATAAAATATAATAAAATATTTATATTATTGGGTATCGGATCGGATACCCTAATTATCCGTTCATTTCGGACAGATACCGGATAGTTAACTTTTTATTTTTCAATACTTGTACCCTATCCGATATCCGATATCTGACAGATATCGGATATTTTTTACAGGATTCAGACGGGTATCTTAAATATCCACCGAAATTGTCATCCCTACTTCATTCTCAAGTTCCAATTCAACCCTATGATTAGATCCGATTTTCATAATCTTGTCTTGTCACTATTGAAAGTTTTTTTTTTCCCAACACTCAGCCTTGAGGACATGATTGTTTATGATCCAGTAGTTATTGACGAAATGGATCAAGCCCAAACCAAAATCAAGGACCAAGCTCTCTTAATGGGCCAGCAAGTGGATCCAGACCAAGCTATTTTTGCAATTGATGATTGGACAGTATGTTCAGTAGCATGGCATCGGGATCTATGGATTGTAAAGTTGGTTGGTTTTTTTTTTCTCTCATTGTAGTCCATATGGTATTTAAAAATTTATTCGGATTAATTCGAATTCAATCCGTGTTGCGTGGAAATAGATATTCTATATTTTTATTTTTTTATATTTCTTGTGAAGTTAGACCGAAAAATAAAGAAGTATCAAAAGATAGAAAGAGAAAGTATGAATTTTATATATTAATTATTGGCTAAAGTGCACTTTTGGTTCCACAGCTTTGACAAAGGTCTCAATTTGGTCCCATAACTTTTTTTGTTGTAATTTTGGTACCATAACTTTGGCAAAGGTCTTAATTTGATCCCATAACATTTTGTGTTGCAATTTTGGTCTCATAACTTTTAAAAACGTCTCATCGTTGGTCTCAAGCTGATTTCAATACAAGGTTTTAAAAACCAGACTGGACATTCAACCGGCCGAAGTACCCCTTCAAAGTTCAATGGTTCAACCGGGGTCCAACCGGGGTCGGACCGTTGGGAAATAAATAAATTAAAAATAATAAAAGAAGCTTAACAATGATAAAATTCTAATTCCAATAATATAAATATAGTCAATTTTCATAATATTCATCAATATAATGTCCTCAAATGACACTTTATGATCACTTTCTTTATCAAATTTTGGTTCCTAATCAACATTCTCTAACATGTTACCCATAATTATAGAAAAAGACAAAAAAAATCAAAAAAGGAAANTTATAGAAAAAGACAAAAAAAAATCAAAAAAGGAAAAAAAAATTCACATTATAACGGTTCAGTTCGGTTTTGCCGGTTCTTGAGCGGTTCTCTGGCTGGACGTGACTCGGGCTGGTTTGGTGTCGGTTCATGGTCCAACCGGTTGAACCGCGCGATCAGGTTTGTGTTTCCATCCATTATCTGCCGTTAAAGATGATCTGGCATACTGAGTTGAATGATGACGTGGCAAATATGGTGAAGTTATGAGATGGATAGAAATCAGCTTGGGACCAATGGTGGGACGTTTTCAGAAGTTATAAGACCAAAATTGCAACAAAAAAAGTGATGGGACCAAATTGAGACCTTTGCCAAAGTTATGAGACCAAAATTGCACCAAAAAAAGTTATGGGACCAAATTGAGACCTTTGCCAAAGTTATGGGACTAAAAGTACACTTTAGCCTTTACTATTTCATGAGACTCTAAAAAATATGATGATAGAAATGCATCCCACGCTTGATTATATATATAGAGTAAACTACTAAATTGGTCCCTGGATTATTGGCATGCTGACAGATTGGTCCCCAGATTATCGAAATTGACAAATAGGTCCCCAAATTTTACAAACGTTACTCAAATTGGTCCTTCCGTGAAATCTTCGTTAGTCAACTCGCTGACGTGGCTGTTAACTGAAAACAAAAAAAAAACGCCAACTGTCCGTGCCACATCAGCATTAATAATAAAAAAAAAAATATTTCATTCAAAATTCAAATAGGTCCCTGAGTTATATTTTTATCTCATTATTATCAATTACCCCTCTTTTTCATCAGCTTCATTCATTTTAGTCCCAAATCCTCAAAATAAAATTGTAAAGTGTCCCAAAACTCATCCAAACATTTCAGTTTAGTCCTTAAAAGTATTAAAAACCCTAAACCCAAACCCTAAAATCCTAAACCCTAAACCCTAAAACCTAAACCCTAAACCCTAAAATCATAAACCATAAAATCCTAAAATTGTAAAGTGTCCCAAAATGCTTCCAAACATATCAATTTAATCCTTAAACTCTAAAACCCCAACCCTATAACCCCAAACCCTAAAACCCCAAAACACAAACCCCAAACCCCAAACTCTAAAACCCCAAACCCTAAACCCTAAAACCCCAAACCATAAACTCTAAAACCCCAAACCCCAAATCCTAAAATCCCATACCCCAAACTCTAAAACCCTAAACCCTAAACCCTAAAACCCCAAACCTTAAAACCCTAAACCCTAAACCATAAAACCCTAAACCCTAAACCCTAAAATCATAAACCTTAAAACCCTAAAATCCTAAAATTGTAAAGTGTTCCAAAATTCTTCCAAACATTTCATTTTAGTCCTTAAACTTTAAAACCACAAACCTTAGAACCTCAAGCCCCAAACCCTAAAACCCCAAGCCCTAAACTCTAAAACCCCAAACCCCAAACCCCAAAATTCCAAACCCCAAACCCTAAAACCCAAAACCGCAAGCCTAGATCCTAAAATCCCATACCCCAAACTCTAAAACCCTAAACCCCCAAACTCTAAAACCTCAAACCCCAAACACAATCCCTAAACTCTAAAACCCCAAACCATAATCAGAATTCTGATTGTACATTAAAGTTCAACAATTGTGACGTGCAGCAGTATTATTCAAATCAGTCCCCGAATTTATCAAAATAATTCAATATGTTAGACAAATTGGTCCTCTAATTAAATGAATAGATAATAAACTAAAAAGTTTAGGGTATGGGATTTTAGGGTTTGGGATTTTAGATTTCAGGGTTTGGGGTTTTAAGTTTTAGGGTTTGGGGTTCAAGGTTCGAGGTTTGGGATTTTAGGGTTTGGGATTTGGGGTGTGAGTTTGGGGTTTGAGGTTTAGGGTTTTAGAGTTTAGGGTATGAGATTTTTGGGTTTGGGGTTTGGGGTTGTAGAGTTTAAGGTTTAAGGTTTTAGGATTTGGGGTTTGGGGTTTGGAATTTTAGGGTTTGGGGTTTGGGGTTTTATAATTTAGGGTTTAAGGTTTTAGGATTTGGGGTTTGGGATTTTAGGGTTTAGGGTTTTGGGGTTTTAGAGTTTTGGGTTTGGGGTTTGGGGTTCTAGGGTTTGGGGTTTTAGAGTTTAAAGACTAAATTGAAATGTTTGGAAGAATTTTGGGACGCTTTACAATTTTAGGATTTTAGGGTTTATGATTTTAAGGTTTAGGTTTTAGTGTTTAGGATTTAGGATTTTAGGATTTGGGGTTTTGGATTTTAGGGTTTAGGGTTTGAGGTTTAGTGTTTTTAATACTTTTAAGGACTAAACTGGAATGTTTGGAAGAGTTTTGGGACACTTTACAATTTTATTTTCAGGATTTGGGACTAAAATGAATGAAGATGATGAAAAAGAGGAGAAATTGAGAATAATGAGATAAAAATATAAGTCAGGGACCTATTTGAATTTTGAATGAAATATTTTTTTATTATTAATGCTGATGTGGCACGCATAATTGGCTTTTTTTTTTCAGTTTTCCAACTGCTGACGTGGCACTTAACGTGCCACGTCAGCGAGTTGACTAACAGAGATTTCATGGAAGGACCAATTTGAGTAACGTTTGAAAAATTCGGGGACCTATTTGTCAATTTCGATAATCAGGGGACCAATCTGTCAGCGAGCCAATAATCCAGGGACTAATTTAGTAGTTTACTCTATATATATATATATAATAGGAGAGTAGGGGTAAATATATTTACAAAATAATTATTTGAAAAATATGAGAGCCTTGCTTTAATCTTTGATTTTATTCTTGAATTTTCTGATGATATTAGAATTTTTAAAATTCCATTATAAAAATATTAAATCAAAATCATATACATAATAATTTAATGTATAACTTTTATATTTACTCTCTTTTACAATGATCAAAATAATTATATTCTAATAGTATCATGAGCTTTTATCTTATGAGTTCAAGTTCAATTCTAAAATCAATGAGTTTAGAAATAGAGAATGAGGTATACTACTGATACCATAATAAATATTTATTTTTATTTATAAATGATAAAGCATTTTTAAACTTTATATATTGAAAAAGTTTAGAATGGTAAGGATAAAATATTAACTATTTCATATATATTAAAAAAAAGTTAAATAATTTAATAGTAAATTCATATTCACTATAATATTATGTATGATAAAAATATTTATACCTTTATCCCCAAAGTTCATGTTATCCTCAAATTAGTCCAAAATATAAGAAAATATGTATGATTGAAATATTTAACATTTGGTCAAGACCTCATTTTTGTTCCTAATATTTATCTCAAATTATATTTTGATTCCTAATGTTTTTCAGTTTTTCTTTGGTCCTGATTCTTTTCAAAAATTTTGTTTTGGTTCCTAACTGTCAAATGTGGTAATCTCTCTCTTATATCGAGTGTGAATGCAACAAAATGATTGCTACTACTATTTATCCTTGACGAGTTCTTTCTTTTCCTAGTTGGTACAGTTGACAAACGAGATCAAATTGAGTCCAAAAGTGGGCTGCTCGATTAAAAATGTTGGTCATACATATCTCTCTCCATTTTAAGTTCGAACATGAAGAATCGGAGCTATGGGTCACTCTTGATTTGTTATTTATTTGTTCAATTGGGACCATTGGAAAACAAGGTCAAATAATACTCCAAAGTTGGTATTAGTGTTTTGACTAAACCCACTTTCGAATTACTATTTTATCTTGTTTGTCGATGACTCCAACTGGACAGATAAAGAACTCATCAAGAGTAACATGTAGCTCCAATTTTGTTACATTTGTACTTGAAACAAGAAAGATATCACCAACTTCATAAAACAAGCGACCCACTTTCGAGCTCGATTTCAGGTCCAATTTGATCTCATTTGTTGACAATCCTAACTAGACAAAGAAAGAACATGTCAAGAGTAACTCATAGCTCCAATTTTGTTACATTTAGACTTGACACGAGACACATATAACCATATTTAGTAGCTAGGAACCAATCATGAAACTTATTAAGGATAGGAACTTTTGGGAAACATTATGGACCACAACATAACAAAAAAAATTAGGGAGTAAATTGAAATCTAAGGTAAACATCAGGGACCAAAATGAGATTTTTACCATAATATTTTATCCTCAAATTGGTCCTAAATAACAGCCCTAAGTTCATTTTGGTACTAAATGTTTATGAAGTTTCATATTGGTTCTAAATGCACTCCCTAAGATCATAGCTTTCTCATTTCAAGTTTAAATGTGTTAAGTCTAGAGCTACATGTTGCTTTTGACGAGTACATTCTCTATTTAGTTGGGGTCGTCAACAACAAAGTTAATCGGATCTTGAAAGTTGGTCACTCGTTTTATAGTCAAACAAGTGAAAAATATCATATTTCTCTTCTTTCAAGTTTGTATACAACGAGTTTAAAGTTACAAGTTTCTCTTAATGAGTTCTTTTTCTGCTTATTTGGGATCGTCAATAAAATAGGTTAAATTAGAATGCGAATGTGGGTTTGAGAGCAATTTTTTATAATTTTTTTCTTTTTGCTGGTCTCAATCCACTTTCCAGTTTGATTTGACTTCAATTAATGACAATACTAATTGAACACAGAATTGACTCGTTAAAAATAAATTGTAACTCCAAACTCGTCATATTTGAACTTGAAATAAGATATATATGACCAACTTCGCTTGTTTGACTGTAAAATGAGCAACCCACTATCGAGCAACCCACAACTGGATAGAGAAAGTACTCATAAAAAAAAACATTCAAATTTGAAATAAGAGAGATATAACCATATTTAGTAATTTAGAATCAAAATGAAACTAAATGAAAATATTTAAGATCAATATGAAACTTTTAAAATATTTAGGACAAAAATAATTTTAAAGAGATACATTTATAACTAACTTGAGCATTTAACCTTCATATTTATAATTTATTTCTTTATTTTTATAATTATAGATATAAAAAAAATGATGAAAATGTATTTTACATTAATACAAATGAATTTATTTTTAAATATAGCCAAATCTAAGTACGAAAAAAAATTACTATACGTGAAGTTTAAGAATAGAATTGATTTTGATTGCCGTACCTATTTTTGNGGTGGTCGGCGGTGGCCGGCGCCGCCGTACACCGCCGTCGCCGCCGCCGTTCACCGTTTGGGGGAGGAGATGGGATGAGAGTGAGAAGGGCAAATTAGGAATTCTACCATAATTCCCTAGGTAGACTTGGATTACATCAGAAATGTGAAGTAAAGAAAAATGACCTATGTAATGTAAAGCCCTTTACATTGTAATCCACTTTACATAGCTCAAATTACCATACCAAACACATGAAAATCTTGAAATTCGTGCCCTTTTACATTGTAAAAGACATTTCCTGGGTACCATCCTGGGTACCAAAAATATTAGATACAATTTTTTATATGACTAATTATTAAAAAAAATATATAATTAAAGCTTGCGATTGAAAAAGCTTGATGAAAAAAATATAAAAAAATTGATATAAATATTAATGGCTTTACTTCGCTGACTCAGTCTCTTGCATCCCTACAAGACCACAAATATAATAATTTAATAAAGCCTTTTGTTTGGTACGTTGTACAATTTTAAGGCCTACTAATATAGGGGGTAAGGGTATGATAGGGAAGTAAAGCAATTTTAATGGGAAACTGTAAGTGGAAACAACTTTATTTAGAAACGGTAAGCGGAAGCAACTTTAATCGAGCCAATTGGAATGTTGGAACATTGAAATTGAAAACAATAGAAGCGTACCTAATTCATCCATCCCCAAGTTCTAAACACTGAGAACTAGGTCTTCCTCTCTATGTTCCTAGCCCTTTAGTTGTGTAGTGGCACTAATGGGTGGCTCACATAGCGTTAGGGTTAGAGAGAGGACCTAACCTATATGTATATTTGTTTTACTGGCATCACGAGTTTCAGTAAAACCCTAAAAGGCCTACACTTAGTCACATGCTAGACTTTAAATATAATGTGTGCTAAAATCCAAGTGATTACTTTATACTTTGGACTTCTCTTTTATTGCACCGTCTATCCACCCATTTATTTTATTAAATCAAATAAAATACTTTAGACAATTAATGTAAGCCAAGTATATAAAATAATTTTTCAAAACAGGAATGATTATAAGATAGAATGATTCTTGAATTATTGAAGATAAATCATAAGCTTATGTAATAAATGTGTACACCAATTATTTAATTATGCTATATCGCATTGTATAACAATATAACTATATCTATATGAATTTATACTAGCATATTTAATATAAGGTAAATTATAAAAATGGTCTATGTGATTTGATTTATTTATATGATGGCAATTTATGATTCAAAAATTTTCAAATTAGGACATTTGACTTGCATCATTAAAACATTGGGGTTCTACCGTAAAAAATTAATTACAAGTAGCTGGTGACAATCTCATTTCAGTCTCAAATTAAGGATCAAAACAAAGCAAAATGCAAATACTAAGGACCAAAGTGAGATTTTCACTTCTCATATGCAGTCAATTTTTTTACAACATGGCCTCAATGAGTTAATGGTGACAGCCACAAGTTCTAATTTAAAAACTTTTGAACGATAAGATACTATAATATAAATAGGCAAATTACCTAAACCATTTTTATAATGAACCCTTTAATAAATAATATGTAGTGTATCAAACATAGCCTAATGTGCACATCTAAGGATTTGAATGATCTTGATTAAGAAAGAAACACAATAGTCTCTTATTTTAAAATAAATATAAAATATTTTAAATAATAAAGTTTACAAATATATTCAATTATGTTACAAAAAATATCTATTTCTTATTATACTATTTTTCAATTTTCTTATCAGAATTTTTAATTGTGTGTTTGCTCTCTGTGGGGCCTAATTGAATTTATGAGGGCACTTTGTTTATTTGTTTCCATTCATCACTGCTATTCTCTCTGAGACCGGGGACTCTCACCCATGTTTCATAGATAAGACCCATAAGAGTGAGAGAAAATTAATAAGAGTAAATTAACAATTCAACTTTTGACAGATTATTAAATTATAATTTGATCTCTAAAAAAAATAAAATATACAATTTATTTTTTAAAAAATTAAATAGTGTATTGTTAATCTTTTAAGGGTTAAAATTTATTAATTTTTTAAGGATTAAATTATTAATTTACTCTAAAATAAAAAATAAATAAGAAGCAATAATGGAATTTTATGGGAATATTGAAAATGTGATGGGCATAGCATATAGGCACCACATTCTGCCAAAACATACTGATATTTGTCTCCTGTTGTACAGATCACACGGCTACTGCTTCCCTTCACTTCACCTAGTTCACCATTTTACCCTCAACACCTCAATTTCAACATTTTATTTTTTCTATTACTAGGTTTTGACCCGTGCGTTGCACGGGTGGTCGTGTTACAGAGATATGTTACAGGTGACCTTCCTGTTTTTGGTACATAGAATTATATTATAGATCTAGATGAATCTAAGCACAAACATAATATGATATAGTGCGATCATTCATATTAAATGGACTCACTCAATGGATGAATACAACATATTGGTGTTAATCAAATATAATATTGTATATCCATATAAACATAACATGCTATATTTGATGGAGATTGTGCCCTAGGGCCAATCATTTTATGTGTATGTTTTGAACATATTGATTAATTTATAGATGATTAATTATGTTGTTATCATATTATTAGCATGTTTACTATGATAGCGTTCTTGATTAATTATGTGATAATTAGTCTAAAACTGTCCCTGGTCGATTGTTCTCGTGGGAGCGAGAATGAACCAAGACCAGCATGACCTCGGTGTATGGAGATACATGCACTAGATGCTTTACGAGAGTCATGGTGCAATTATGTAAGGGGTTACAAGTTGCTGGACCGACCCGGAGAGTCCTGCATGGGTTTTAGTCATGAGCTAGCCTCTCCTGTACACCTGTCACGATGTCCTTAGACTTGAGGTCTTGACTATTTCGGCGTTGTAGATGTCGAACTTTGGCCTAGTCCAACGTTGCCCGTAGCAGGGTAGCCATACAGGCTAGGTACGGGTTTGGTTGTTTACCGTGCTGAGGAATGTGGTTGACCAAGATGGAATTTTGTCCCTCATTAAGTTGAGAGATATTTAACTGGGCCCCTCAATGAGTCTGTCCAAGGAATGTGCGGCCGCACAGGGAAATGTGACTAACTCAAGGAATCGAGAAAGTTATGGTTTGGATTAAGGATGACTTTCCCCTGCCTTATCCATGACCAAAATATCGTGTGACAATCGGGATCAAGACACGGTGGTACTAAGGTTAAATCGTTTAGCGTTAAAGCGATAAACTCACGTGCTTTTGGGTAGTCGTGATGGCTTGCTAGAGTCCACTCTCGACTTGTGAGTCATAGAGATGGCTTGCTACCAACTTCACGTGAGGCCTGCTGGGTCACACACAAGCAGGATCAAGATGCCATAATAGGAACACGAATTAGAGTTAATTCGTGAGTCACTTTAGTGACACGATTTAAGACATAGTTGAATGCCTTAGGACATGAAATCTTGTCTTAAATAATATCTACGTTTATGATATTTAAATTTGTTGGACAAATTTAAATATATTATTTGTTAAATAGTTAATTTGATTAATCTATTTACAATTAAATTCTTGTTTAAAATATTAGGGAATAATAAATTAAATAAGCTTCCTAAAAGTTAGGGGATTATTGATTTATTAAATTCACTAATATTAGGATAATAAGGAGTGAGGGTGGCGCCTCATATCTCTTGAATTTTATTAATAAAATTGTTTTGTTAATTAGATTCAAGATTTGAATTTGAATTCAAGATTTGATTTTGATTTCAAGATTCAAGTTTGAATTAAAGATATTAAGGTAATATTTTAATTCAATAATATTAGGGAATTTGAATACAAGATTCAAATTTGAATTAAAGATATTAGAATAATATTTTAATTCAATTTGTTAAAGATATTAATAAGATAATATAACATCCTAAAAGTTAGGGTTGTTATTTTATTTATTAAATTCTTTAAATTGGCCTAAGGAGGTGGCGCATGGCTTGGATCCAAGGGTCAAGATTTGATCTTGCATCATGGTTTTTCAAGATTGCATTTTGAATTTCAAATTAAGATATTAATGTAATATTTTAATTAAGAATTCAAATCCTCTGGACCAATAGGGATTGAGCTTTCAAGATTTAGTTTTCAAGATTTGATCTTGAAATTTAAATTTATATTGCCTATTAATTTTGAATTATTATATTAGTGTAATATCATAATTCATGATTTAGGGAATTCCTATTTTCTTTATAATTCCCTAATTTCATGAGTTAGAAAATTAACTCTATTTAAACACACATACACTAAAGAAGTCGCCTAGTTCATTCTCTAGAGAGAGAAAATTTTGACTCACCCTAACTTTAGAGAGAAAAAGGTCGACTTTCCTCTTGGAGAGAGAAAGTTCGACTTGTACCTTATACTTTTAGGGTTTTTTGTGTGTGAGTTGCGCCACCTTGGTTCTTGAATTCAAGAAGTGTTCTTGAATCAAGGTTCGTAGATTCGGTTCCCGTATTCACTTGGGAAGAAGTGAAGGAGGCTAGCACCTGGGCATCTGTCAAACTACTCGTGTGGATCACTGGCAGAGGAAGGACACTCGGAGTGGACTTCTCTGAATCGCAAAGTTCAAAAGCTACCGATCGTTTATGGTAAATCACTTTTCGTTTCCTGGTATAAACTCATATAGCGGATCCTGGCAGGAAATCATATGAGCGTCGTTTATTTAAAGGTTTATTATTAACTTAAAATTTTTTTTCTAATTTTTCCGCTGCGCTCGCTCTGTGATTTCCCAACAGTGGTATCAGAGCCACGTTGATTTGGGTTCATACTAGTTTTGGTGATTATACATATGATGTATGATTATGTGTTGACTGCTTTAATTGGTATGCTTGAATTTTGCAAAGATCCACCACATGAGTTTTTAAACCGAATATAAAATTGGTGCAAAATTTATGTATGTGATACATAGGAAAATCAATCAGATTGATTTAAAATTTTTCTTGAATATTTTGAGTCTTGGTCGAAATCCTTGCAAATATTTTAATTAAAATTGTTTTAATTATAATATTGTAGGGTGGCTGAAAATTTTATTAAAATTATGAATTTATAAATTTTTGGGTCAATAATTCGAATTCTTGAATATGATTATGGAATTCTATAATTATTGATACAAGGCTTAATTTTCAAGAAGGCATGTTAAATTGCACAAACCCTAACTGAACACAATTTAAAAATTGTTTTTGGTGTGTTGTCTATGCCGTGTTTATATATATTTATATATGTGAAGTGTTCATGTATGTTTAAATATGGTGTTGGATATGGCTCTAAGGTTTTTTTTGGTAAATACGGCCTGCGTGTCGTCTCCCTGAAATTCTCGATGTAATTTTATTTTTCTTTTTAGAAAAGTTCTCTCATTGGCTTGAGGGAATTTTAGGGTAGATGGGCCATATCCGAACACTGTTTTATATGCATTTAGTAATTTTTGTATGAGATGCAATTTGCGCTAGATGTATGTGAAGGGGTGCAACTTAACATGCTATGTTTTAGGGTCACGCATAAATACGTATTCGATACGAGCGTAGGATTTTGTATGAGATACAAAATTCGTGCATGTGTTTATATGTATGCGATACATGGGGAATAAACACGTGGCACACTCGTTTAATTTTAAAATTTGATTTAAAATTGAACCTGAAACGGAACTTTATAATTTAAACCCTTTTAAAAATCTTAAGTTTTAATGTCATCAATAAAACACCCTGTTAAAATCTTGTTCATCGTGGAGCGGTGATCGCCTCCGCGACACGTATCTACCTTGACCTTGAGGAGACACGGGGGAATGGGAGATTCAACGCAGCGCCTTGTTGAAATCCTGGTCTGTTAGATGCGGTGATCGCCTCCGCGACACGTGTTTAGTGGGCCTTGATGATATGGGGTTGGGCGTTGGCCTCGTTGTTTTGAGCCTAGCCATTCACGAGTTTTATTGTGTGACTTAATGGGGTTATCAAATCGGATTTGGACCTCAAGGCATTAGATGGGATAAACATGCCGTAATCATATGATGATACAGTCCCATAAAGATCTAAGAGTCACATGAGATGTGATTGGTAAAGAGTTACCTACCTAAATAACCTAAGGGTGCATGATCGCCTCCGCGACGGTAAACTTTGGTGAAATATGGATCTTAGCCACTAATAATAATTTTGCTGGGTTTTATAAAATGGTGGATATATTTTTGCTAATTAACTTTCATATCTCAATTGTAGAATCAAATGGCAAACAATAGTTCAACGTTATCACTGCGATCTATCCTTGAGAAGGATAAGTTGGTTGGGACAAACTTCCTTGACTGGTATCGTAATTTGAGAATTGTTCTCACCCAAAATATGAAGCTTTATGTCCTAGAAAAACCTCTCCCTAAGGAGCCTGCCAACAATGCTCCAAGAGCTCAAAAGAATGCTTATGAGAAGCACTTCGATGACTCTTTGGAGGTCTCTTGCCTGATGCTAGACACAATGGTTCCCGAGTTGCAAAAGGACTTGGATATGTTGATCTCTTTTGAGATAATAACGCGTCTCAAGGAAATGTTCCAACACCAGGCTAGGCAAGAGAGGTATGAGACCACTAAGGCTCTACACTCTTGCAAAATGGCTGAAGGTGCATCCGTTAGTACCCATGTCTTGAGGATGAAGGGGTACATAGATCACCTTGGTAGGCTGGGATTTCCCATTACTCCGGAGCTTGCGACGGATTTGATCCTAAACTCTCTACCTAAAAGTTATGACCGGTTTGTCATGAACTTTAATATGAGAGGAATGGAGAAATCAGTTTCTGAGCTGCATGAGATGCTCAAGGCTGCTGAGGCATCCATGAAAAGGGCGCCTGCAAAAGTCTTGATGGCTTAGAAAGGCCAAGGGAAGGGGAAGGGCAAAGGAAAGAGGATTGGAACCGTCCTGGTTGGTGAGACCAAGCCAGAGGACAAGCCTAACCTACAACCTGCCAAGAAGGAAAGGCCTTCGGAGGATGCGATTAGCTTTTTCTGCCAAAAGCCAGTACATTGGACGAGAAAATGCAAATTGTATTGGGAAGATCAAAATAAGAAGAAGATTTGTGACGCTTCTACTTCAAGTATCTTTGTTATAAATGTTCTTTTTCTACTCAAACCACTTGGGTATTAGATACAGCATGTGGTTCTCACATTTGTACAAATGTGCAGGGTCTTAGAGACAGTAGAAAGCTGGATAGAAGCGAGGTGGACCTGCATGTAGACAATGGAGCAAGGGTTGCTGCTATTGTTGTGGGAACATACGAGCTTGTTTTGACCTTTGGGCTTATTTTATTGTTATTATGTACCTTCTTTAAGTTCAAACATTGTTTCTCTTTCTTATTTGGATAAGGAAGGTTTTACATGTGTAAACGGTAAAGAATGGTATTCTATTTATAAAGATGATGTTTATTTGCTTATGGTGATTTGCAAGATAATCATTACGTCTTGAAATTAGAACGACAACACGATAACAATATCTATAACATCGATACGAAAAGGATTAAGATTAACGAATCAAATCCTACATACCTTTGGCATTGTCGTTTAGGCCATATAAACGAGAAACGCCTAGAGAAGCTCCATAAGGATGGACTTTTAAGCTCATTTTATTTTGAATCATATGATGCTTGCGGATCTTGTCTACTTGGAAAGATGACAAAGGTGCCCTTCACTGGCCACAGTGAGAGGGCATCTGACTTATTGGGAATCATACATAGTGATGTATGTGAACCCATGAGTACTCAAGCTAAAGGTGGTTACTCATATTTCATCACGTTCACTGACGACTTCAGTAGGTTTGGCTATGACTACCTAATGAAGCACAATTCAGTGTCTTTTTGAAATGTTCAAAATATTTCAAAGTGGAGTAGAGAACCAACTTGGCAGGGAAATCAAAGTCCTTCGATCCGATCGAGGAGACGAGTATTCGAGCCAAGAGTTTGTTGATCATCTTAGAAGTTGTGGGATAGTTTCACAACTTACTCCTCCTAGAACCCCACAGTGGAATGGTGTTTCTAAGAGGAGGAATCGAACTTTATTAGATATGGTTCGATCTATGATCAGTCAAGCTGATCTTCCGCCATCCTTAGGGGCATGCTCTAGAAACTGCTAGTTTCACACTTAACCGAGTTCCTTCCAAGGCAGTTGAGAAGACACCATATGAGATATGGACTGGGAATAGGCCCAGTTTGTCTTACCTCAAGGTTTGGGGATGTGAAGTTTATGTTAAGCAACAGCCTAACGATAAACTATCTCCCAAATTCCTCAAATATTTTTTGTGGGATACCCCAAGGAAACAAGGGGGTATTATGTCTACTACCCATCTGACAACAAAGTGTTTGTAGTCAGAAGTGGATTCCTTTAAGAAAAGGATTTTTGTTTCCAAAAGAAACAATGGGAGTAAGATAGATCTTGAAGAGATTCAAGATCCACAAGACACTTTAGAGGTGCAGACGGAAGCTAGAGAAGAGCCACAAGGCGTTGTGGAAGCTCCTCTAGTACCACAAGGACCACGAAGGTCTGATGGAACACGTTCTCAACCTCAAAGATTTGGATTTTTGATGACTGAGAACAAGGATGTGTTGCTCATGGAGCGTGGTGAGCCCACCACCTATCAAAAGCTATTATCATCGTTTTGATGAGGTTGTCAAAGAGTTTAGCTTCTTACAAAACCCTGATGAGCCTTGTGTTTACAAGAAGGTTAGTGGGTGCACGATTGTGTTCTTGGTGCTTTATGTCGATGACATATTGCTCATTGGAAGTGATATTCCTACCTTGGAAATTGTGAAATATTGGTTGGGAAAATCATTCTCAATGAAGGACTTAGGAGAAGCTTCTTATATTCTAGGCATCAAGATCTATAGAGATAGATCTCAAAGGCTTCTTGGATTGAGTCAGAGTATATACTTGGATAAGGTACTGAAACGGTTCAGTATGCGAGATTCCAAGAAGGGATTCATACCGATGAATCATAGTATTGTTGGGAAATCACAGAGGGAGCGCAGCGGAAGAAATTAAAATTTTTAGGACTAAAACTCGAATAAAACTAAAAGCCAACTCTGTGATTCCTTCCAGGATCCACTAACTATGTTTATACCAGATAAGAAAAGGGATGTTTACCTAGTTTCAATCGGTGACTTATCGTGTTCGCGAATTTGAGAAGTCCACTGAGTGTCCTTCCTCTACCGGTGATCCACACGAGCAGTTTGGCAGATGCCTAGGNAGTATAGTCTTGAGCAAGAATCAGTGTCCCAAGACACTTGATGAGCGAGGGCGCATGAATGACATCCCTTATGCTTCGGCAATAGGATCCATCATGTATGCCATGTTATGTACTTGACCCGATGTGTCGTTTGCCCTGAGCATGACGAGCCGGTTCCAACAAGACCCTGGTGAGGATCATTGGACCGCTGTCAAAAACATCCTTAAGTACTTGAGAAGGACTAAGGATAAGTTCTTGGTTTATGGTCGAACTGACGTGTAATTGGTTACACAAATGCCCGTTTTTCAAACCGACCAAGATGAATTTAAATCGCAGTCTGGATACGTGTTTCTCCTGATCAGTGGCATCGTGAGTTGGAAAGGTTCCAAGCAGAGCACGATTGCTGATTCTACAACATAGGGTTGGTCGCGTGGAGACGCGAACCGTAAAACTAATGACTGAGGTATGCTTAGTGGTCACCCTGTGGAGACAGGAAAGACACCAAATGGGACTGGGTCCCCACTGATGTTCCGACAGTGATATATATACTCAGACGTTATCACCTTGAGATGGTTGAAGAAGGTGATATCTAATGGAGATTGTGCCCTAGGGCCAATCATCTTATAGATATGTTGTGAACATATCAATTAATTTATAGAGATAAATTAATGGTTGTCACATTATTAGCATGTTTACTGTGATAACAGTCCGTGGTTAATTATAGGATAATTAATCTAAACTGTCCCTGGTCGCTCATTC
>QANZ01037044.1:46271-63649 GCA_003254925.1 Chamaecrista fasciculata | reverse complement strand
TTGGGAAGATTTGATCTTCCAAATTGATTCTCCAAGATTGCATTTGGATCCAAATTATAATATTAAGGTAATATTATAATTAGGAATTCAAGTCCTAAAATTATGATATTAGTGTAATCTCATAATTTAATAATTTGATAATCATATAATTTTGGGAAACCCTAATTATAATTATCAAAACCTCAAACCCTATATATATAGAGCATAAGTCGACTTTCCATATATGCCTCATACCTACACACTTGGAATTTCGACTTTTAGCTAGTTTTTCACAAGAGCAAAATAGTTTTGAGTCTTGGTTAAAGATTATGAGAGAAAACACAAACCTAGTTTCTAGAGAGAGAAAGTGGCGCATAAACCTAAAAGTGTTTTAGGGTTTATGTGTCAAGGTTGTGTGAGATCAAGAATAAGATTCTTGATCATAGGTGCCATCTAGTCTTGGAATTTGAGAAGTGTTCTTGAATCCAAGAACACCGTAGATAAGGCTCCCGGTTCACTTGGAGAAGTGGAAGAGGCTAGCACCTAGGCATCTACCAAATTGTTCGTGTGGATCACCGGTGGAGGGAGCACACTCGGAGTGGACTCCTCATATTCGTAAACACAAAGAACAGCCGATCGATTTGGGTAAATTCTTGTCCTTATACTGATACAGATCCATATAGCGGATCTATTGGGAAAGAAATCGCTATGTGCCTTGTTTTGGTTTAAAATTTTAATTTTATATCCGTTTCCGCTGCGTTATGTGCATGGCGATTTCCCAACAGTTGGGCCTGAAAATAGGGATGACAACGGGTGGGTATCGGTCATTTTTTCACTATCTATATTCGTTTATTCTATCCAATATCCGTATCCGATATCCGGTATCCGACGGGTACCCTAAATAACTGAAATACCCGAAAATAATGGATATATGATAAGATATCCTAATTCAAAAATCGGATATATCCAATATCCGATACCCAATATCTGTTAATTAAAAATATAATAAAAAATGTATAAAATATAATAAAACATTTACATTATAGGGTATCGGATACTGGGTACCCTAACTATCCGTTCATTTCGGACGAATATCGGATAGTTGACTTTTTATTTTTCACTACCTGTACCCTATCCGATATCTGGTATCCGATGGATATTAATTTTTTTTACGAGTGGATTCGGACGGGTATTCTAAATACCCACCCAAATTGCCATCCCTACTTGAAACATATGTAAAATAGATCTACAACATCTCTATCTCATACCACAAATTAATTATGACAAATTATATCAATATATTACTGCAAAATACTACTTTTTACCATTATTAAAATGCATCACCTAAGGTATTAAATTAGCAACATATCATAGCCAAATGAACAATTAAACACATTAAACAATGCAAAATATGACCAAAATACATTACAATATTTAGCTTCATCAGTTACCAAAAATGAAGCAATTGGTTCAGTAGAGTGAGTTGGAATAATAGCTTGGTGTCATTATGCTAATAAAAATATGGCTTGGTGGTATATTAACAAATTGATATACTACATAAACAATACTTCGTAAGTTCAGGGACTTGAGAATGAAACAAAAGACAGTAGACTCAAATGTCTTTCAAAAAAAGATGCCACTATGATGATCGATTCAACCTCTAATAAAGAAGATATACCTGTTGGGAATCCTAGGCGCCAAACGCAGCGGAAGCAAAAATAAAATTAAAATAAAGCACCTAGTCCTAGAATTCCCGAATGGATCCGCTAGCAGAATTTAAAACTTTTAGATAGTGGTATACCTCACGAGTTTCAATCAGTTGTTTGTACAAGGCGTGTGCAAGGAGCCCACTCTCAGCGTTCTCCCTCTGCCAGTGATCCACACGAACAGTTTCTTGGGCACCAAGGTGCTAGCCTTCCGTTCTTTTCTCCAAAAGAACCAGGGACCAACCTACAGTGTATGAATTCAGGAACTCCTTCTTGAATCCAACAGCAAAAGTGGCGCACAGAAGAAACCCCCCACAAGAACTCCTTCTTGCCTTTTCTTCTCTCAAACCCTAGTTATGGAGCCAAGTTAATTTTTACTAACTCTTAGCAAAAATCGACTTTCTCTCTTTATGGGTGCAAAGGTGCGATTTTCTCTCTCTCTTCAAGGAGGAAGAAAATCAAAGCTAGGGTTAGAATGCTTGTCTTATGGGGCAAGTCGACTTGCCTCATATATATAATTATATTATTTGGTGATTTAATTATTCCTAAAATCATGATATTCTGATAATATAATTATTTTAGGACTTGAATTTACAATTAAAATATTACCTTAATATTTTAATTCAAATTCAAACTGCAATCTTGGAGAATCAAATGAGAGATCAAATCTCTCCTTGGGACCCACCAAGCCATGCGCCTATCTCCCTCATTTTTCCTTGGAATTTTATAAATCAAAAACTTCCTTAATTCATGATTCACCAAAGATACTGAGAGGAGATCTCACCAAATCTATTTGAATCAAATCTTTTGATATCTCCATCAAATCTTTTGAATTCAAACTTATTATTTGAATTAATAAAACAATTTTATTTATCCAAATATATCAAAAGAGGCGCCACCCTCATATTAATATTGGGGAATTTTATAATTCAATAATTTCCTAACTTTTAGGAATCTTATCTGAATTATTTTTCCCTAATATTTTAATTGTAAATAATTAATCCCCATTAATCATTTAACAATTATTATATTTAAACTTGTCCCACAAATTTAAATATTTCACAACTGTAGATTAATTAAGACAAGACTTAATGTCCCAGACATTTTGCTGTGTCTTAAATTGTGCCACCGGAGTGACCCACGAATTAACCCTAATTCGTGTCCCTTTAAGCGGTGTCCTGATCCTGCTCATGTGTGACCCAGCAGGCCCCACGTGAAGTTGGCAGCAAGTCATCTCCATGACCTACAAGTCGTGAGCGGACTCTAGCAAGCCATCACGACTACCCAAAACACGTGAGTTATCGTTTTTACCAAAACTGACTTAACCTTAGTACCACCATGTCATAGACCCTATTGTCCTACGATATCTTGGTCTTGGATTAGGCACAGGAAAGTCATCCATAATCCAAACCACAACTTTCTTGATTCCCTGAGTAAGTCCCAATTTTCTGAGTGGCCACTCCTTTCCTTGGACAGACTCATCGAGGGCGCCAGTTAGATATCTCCCATCTAATGAGGGACAAAATCCCATCTTGGCCAATCCACATTCCTCAGCACGACAATCAACCAAACTCGTACTTAGCCCTTATGGCTACCCTGTTATGGGCAACGTTAGACTAAGCCAAAGTCTGACAACTGCAACGCCGGAATAATGATGACCTCAGGTCTAAGGCATCGCGACAGGTGTACAGGAGAGGCAAGCTGATGACTAAACCCTTGCAGGACTCTCCGGGTCAGTCCAACAACTCGTAACCCCTTACGTAATTGCACCATGACTCTCGTCCCAGCATCTAGTGCATGCATCTCTATGCACCGAGGTCATGCTGGTCTTAGTTCATTTTCGTTCCCACGAAAACAATCGACCAGGGACAAAATTTAGATTAATTATCTCATAATTAATCACGGACGCTATCATAGTAAACATGCTAATTATGATAACACATTAATTTATCTCTATAAATTAATCCAAATGTTCATAACATTTCATATAAAATTGATTGGCCCTAGGGCACAATCTCCAACAATACCTTGGTTATATTTTATCTCTTCAACATGTACAATAATGAGCATAATGGCCCTATTGTTTCGATGGAGAGAAGAATCTATGATTAGCTTTTCAAATAATTTCCAAACAAACAATTTCAACGAAATCTATCAATTTCTTATTTTACTATCTTCAACTCGAAAACGGATCCCCTGAACTTTCCACTAGTGAAATTCTTGTGAAATCTGATTCATCTGAACCCTCCATTTAATCCACGTTCCTCATTTTGCCACGTCACCTTAATTTCTTTTCCCACACTTTCAAACCCTAGCCTCCTTCCAAATGCACGCTCCTCAATCAGGTTCAGAGAAAGTCGCCACCGCTCTCCCTATCGCTCTCATAGATCCCGACGAAGCTCCACCATCACTACTAAGTACCATCAATATCGAGGGCGTGATCTTGTTCTCCAAACTCTCTCGCCTCCAGATTCAAAGTGTTAGCAATCTCATCACGATGGGCCACATCGAGCCCGTCATGGTCCTCAAAGTCAATAAGGAAAAGGGCTAAATCGGTCTGAGCAAGAGAAGGGTTGTTTGAGAGGATATCCAGGCCTGTGAATAGAGGTACAACCGTACAACAAGAGCAAGCTTGTTCACTCCATCATGTGTCTTCATCTGGCTTCTTGGCAGTCATGATGAAGCTTAAATAAGATGATGATTTCATTGACAATATAAGTGACTATTTTTAGTGTCAACCTCTATATGTTTTAATGATTTGGCAATGTGGAGAGGCTTCACATAAAGCACTTATACGCTCTATTGTTGGTGCCCTATGCTTTTGATGGTAAAGCCATTTGATCTAACTTTCATTTGTGTTTCAAGACTAATGTCGATTTATAAAGCATGCTTTTACTTCTTTAGTTTGGCCTTATATTGAAATGACAAAACAAAAATCTAACTAACAACTAATGGAACCATTTTATTTTATTAGTCTAGATGAAAATTTGAGTTCTTTATGCAAAAATGAAATCTTGAGGTCAGTTTGTTTCTGAAAAGAAGAGGTTCTGAGTGAAGTTGTGCCTTAGGGACGAAAAAAGAGGAGATCTAGGAGCCATATACCCTATGTAGCCAGTTTGAGTAGGAAATCAATCATTTTTGTTTTTAAGTGTATATATCAATGCTCTTCATATCTAAGATGTTCACTTTGGTAACTTCTATATTGTACAAATAGGGTACTTTATATATCTCAAGAGTTTTTCATTCAAAATAGCCTTACAAGCATCTCAAAACATGTTTTTAGCATATGGTAGTGTGTTCTTGAATAATTAAAACTAAAGCTTTATACATTTTTCTTTCTCACTAAAATGTAGAGAATTGTGCATTAATGTAATATATTGAGCAAGTATGTTTAGATGCAGGGATTGATGGCTCTATCTAGTTTATACTCATTTTGTCAATTTTGTTGCATGAAGCAATTACCTAACTTCTTGGATGTATTATTTGTTATATTGGCTCTGTCTCAGCTTATAACTTTGTAAAAGCATAAAATTAACATATTGAAGCAAGATATTGCCAGCAAATGCACTCATTTGACATCTTCATTTCTTTCCCTTTTCCACCTCTTTTTTTTTCCTTTTCATTAGGCAAAGTGAGAAGAATTGCTTCAACATGTCCAAAGTGCGATAGCAGGGCTGAAAAAAATGATGAACTCTTTAGGTTGTTGCTTAGAATTTCTTCATTGATGCTTATGTGATCTTGAGATGACCTAAGTTTAGTATTTGAGGTTGAAAATAATTTATATTATTCCCATATAGAAGATCTTATTATGTTTGAGGTACTTTATAATTGATTATTGTGGATAGTTTGGATTCACTTTGAGACTAAATTGGGACTAGTTTGGGATTGTTTTGGGACTAAATTGCGATTGTTTTGGATCTGTTTTGGGACTATATTGGGGTTAAATTGGGACTGCTTTGAGACTGAATTAGGATTGGTTTGGAACTGCTTTGAGACTCTTTTGGGACTAGTTTGGGACTATTTTGAGACTGCTTTTGAGCTACTTTGAAACTGAATTTGGACTGGTTTGGGACTATTTTGGGGTTAAATTAGGACTACTTTGAGACTGAATTGGGACTAGTTTGGGACTATTTTAGGATTGTTTTGAGACTGTTTTGGGGCTAAATTGGGACTGCTTTGAGACTGAACTGGAATTGTTTTGGGAGTGCATCCGTAGTGAAATGAAATCATATGCAGAATTGATGTTTCTACTGATAATATCTAACAGTTTTTCTTTATACTATTTCTCCTTTGGAGATTTTTGTAAGCATCTAAATAACTAGTTTTTTCTTACTTAAATATTTTTTTATCAAGTAAACGTCTAAATTGGAAATTTTTGGCCTTTCTTAAAGAGTTAAGAAGATTGATAGATCAGTTCAACAAGTAGAAAGATAGTGGACGCAGTGTAGGCTTTCAAAAAGGTAGTGAAGGCAGTGTAGGTATTCAATGACTGAATTAGGACTGTTTTGAGACAACTTTAGTGATTGTTCTGTGACTTTAGTGGTCTAGAAGGAAAGGTTAGAAGAGTATTATACATTGTAATGGGAAAGTAAATGTATTCCAATACTTCATTTCAATAAAGATATAATTTTTAGTGACTATATATTTCTTCTTTTTTTTTCCTATTTGTACCTCAATACTTAATTTAAAATGAGAAATTTCATTGATATCAAAGAAACACTAATATGAAGCAAAAAAAATCAAATGCAACTAAATCAACCTAAATCACTACAATCATCACAAATATAATTCAGTAAGACCAACAGCAAAAGTAGTTCAAACAGGATATCTCCCTATAATAACAAATGCTATACAAAAACTACAATTCAAGTTGAACATTTATGCCATCAAAATGATGAAGGGGGTTGGCCAACAGATTCCTACATAAACAAAGAGATCAAAAAAAAAAAGATGTCATTAAATGATCACACATTATAAAATGAAAAAAAAATATTTATATAAAGAGAAAGAATGAACTCTTACCATCAATTTAGTAAAAGTGAAGTCATTCCCAATATCTTGGGTGTAGTTATCAAGAAGTTGAGTTGAAGAGGGATTGTCCTATAATAGAAACTCACAAGAATCAATATTTAATCAAACATTAAAATTTCTTAAATAAAATTTTATACAATCACAATATCTACATGCATTTACTTACAGGCTCGAGTCAGATTTGTGAAGGTTTGATACTAGGAACCTTTTTTCTTTTAGGTGGGTATTCAATCCAACTCTTCAAGCGTTTCTTTCCCTTGAGTCCAAGCTTTTTCTTGATTCGCGTTGGTTGTGACATGCTTTCCTTTTGTATCTCATGATCATTGTCATTACTTACATACTTTGCTTTTCTATCACGCTCCCTAACTTGCTCCATAAACTCATCCATACCTGTATTTATAAAATTGAAATTCTCTTCACAAGCACACACTTCAAATGCCATCTTCACAAGTTTTGGACAAAGTTGTCTATATTGTCGTGTAAAAGCTAACTTTGGATCGTCAACAACTTCATTTCCTTTACTATTAAATACAACACCATTTCTAGCTTCTTTTGTTCACCTCTTGAGAATGTAACAAGTAGGAATTGTCTTCAACTCATTGACATCTAGAACTTTTATAACATGATACCACAATATGCCAACAGTCTAAAAATTCATGCAACTATAAGTAAATGACATCTCTTTGGGATGATTCAAGAACAATACTTTACATTCTCCTTCATAACGAATTATATGAATGACATATTCTCTGAATTGCTCACTTGCTATCATTTGTTTTATACGACAAAATTCCTTCAAGAGATATTGTTGTTGAAACATCTTCAACATTTTATCAGTGTATTCATTAACAACTTGTTCTAACATAAGAGAAGGCACATTTGGCAATTGTGGAAGCTTCTGTCGACCTTGAAATTCATATTGCAATTCTACATATCATTTTTTTCTCAACAACTTCTCATTTTTTAAAGAAACGAATCAAATCAACGTTTCAATTCAAGCTCTCTTTAAACTTTGAGTTCAAATTCTCACTTATCTGTGTGCTTTGTATTCCAAGTGTGAAAGTTTTTTTCATATAGCATGCTTCCCATTTCTCCTTCAACTTGTATAAAGATGCGAGCCAACTATTATCTTGGACATTGTAATTTGACAATAAAGCACTCCAAACCACCTCAAAGTCGCTCTCCTCTTGGAGTGCTTGGGTTTCACAAGGACCAAAAAGACAAAATTCCCAAATTTTCATCACCAATTTGCGATTCCTATATTCATTCATTCACTAACCCTCTCTTCGCGACTCATTCATTCTTCATCTCTCGTTGTGATTTATTCATTCTTCATCCTCTGTTCGCGATTCATCACACTCAAATTCATGAAATCCTCTCATTCCACCTCTATTCATGAAATCGAACCCCATTCCACCTTCAAAATCGAAAGCCATTCATGAAATCGAACCCCATTCCACTTCGCCGTTCCAGTTTTGAAATCCTCTCATTCTCGTGATTCATCTGATATATATGACGCACTTGTTGGAGATTGTGCCCTAGGGCCAATCATTTTGTAAATATGTTTTGAACATATTGATTAATTTATGGAGATAAATTAATGGTTATCATATTATTAGCATGTCTACTATGATAACAGTCCGTGATTAATTATGAGATAATTAATCTAAATTTGTCCCTGGTCGATCGTTTTCGTGGGAGCGAAAATGAACTACGACCAGCATGACCTCGGTGCATAGAGATGCATGCACTAGATGCTGGTACGAGAGTCATGGTGCAATTACGTAAGGGGTTACGAGTTGCTGGACATGACCCGGAGAGTCCTGCATGGGGTTAGTCATCAGCTTGCCTCTCCTGTACGCCTGTCACGACGCCTTAGACCTGAGGTCATCATTATTCCGGCGTTGTAGTTGTCAGACTTTGGCTTAGTCTAACGTTGCCCGTAACAGGGTAGCCATAAGAGCTAAGTACGAGTTTGGTTCATTGTCGTGCTGAGGAATGTGGATTGGCCAAGATGGGATTTTGTCCCTCATTAACATGAGAGATATCTAACTGGCGCCATCGATGAGTCTGTCCAGGAAATGCGTGGCCACGCTGGAATTTGGGACTTACTCAGGAAATCGAGAAAGTTGAGGTTTGGATTATGGATGGCTTTCCTGTGCCTAATCCATGACCAAGATATCGTGTGANCCCAAAATATGACTATTTAGGCCCAAATGAGTCTTCATATATGTAGCACTTGGTCCAAGCTCTTTAAATTCAAGTCTTTGAGCCCAAATCATGCTGCATAGCTCCACTTTCAGCCCATATAAGGCAAATGACGTTTTCAGCATTATTTGTTGGCCCAATTGCTATTTGCTTCTCCCAAGTCTCTTGTACCAATCCAATCAATGCTTCCTTGATCTTCTTTGCTCTAGCCCTTGTAATTGGTCCACTTGGAATTTCCAATGGTTCAATAGCTTGCTGTTTCACATCATTGTTGTTGAAACATCTTCAACATTTTATCAGTGTATTCATTAACAACTTGTTCTAACATAAGAGAAGGCACATTTTGCAATTGTGGAAGCTTCTGTCGACCTTGAAATTCATATTGCAATTCTACATATCATTTTTTTCTCAACAACTTCTCATTGTTTAAAGAAACGAATCAAATCAACGTTTCAATTCAAGCTCTCTTTAAACTTTGAGTTCAAATTCTCACTTATCTGTGTGCTTTGTATTCCAAGTGTGAAAGTTTTTTTCATATAGCATGCTGCCCATTTCTCCTTCAACTTGTATAAAGATGCGAGCCAACTATTATCTTGGACATTGTAATTTGACAAGAAAGCACTCCAAACCACCTCAAAGTCGCTCTCCTCTTGGAGTGCTTGGGTTTCACAAGGACCAAAAAGACAAAATTCCAAAATTTTCATCACCAATTTGCGATTCCTATATTCATTCATTCACTAACCCTCTCTTCGCGATTCATTCATTCTTCATCTCTCTTTGTGATTTATTCATTCTTCATCCTCTGTTCGCGATTCATCACACTCAAATTCATGAAATCCTCTCATTCCACCTCTTTTCATGAAATCGAACCCCATTCCACTTCGCCGTTCCAGTTTTGAAATCCTCTCATTCTCGTGATTCATCTGATATATATGACGCACTAGACATGAGTTTAGGGATTCGAAGGTTTAGGGTTTGATGGTGGAGGAAAAAGATTCGGGTTTGTCGACAACGAGGGAGGAATTTAGGGTTTAGGGTTCGATGGTGGAGGAAGAAAATTCATCTGAATGGCTTTCGATTTTGAAGGTGGAATGGGGTTCAATTTCATGAATAGAGGTGGAATGAGAGGATTTCATGAATTTGAGTGTGATGAATCGCGAACAGAGGATGAAGAATGAATAAATCGCAAAGAGAGATGGACAATGAATGAATCGCGAAGAGAGGGTTAGTGAATGAATGAATATGGGAATCACAAATAGGTGATGAAAAATTGGGAATTTTGTCTTTTTGGTCCCTTGTGAAATGCATGTGCCTCTCCACTGTTAAAATTTGACGAAAATTTAAATTGTGTACCTAAGTGAGTAACAGTTTAAAGGACAGGGTACCAAAGTGGTATTGGTTAATAGGACAGGGTACCAAAGTGAAATTTACCCTATATATAAATAATTAAAAATTCATAAAGTTTGATGAAAACTTTAAAAATCAAAATATTTATTCAAAATACATGTCATATGAATTATTATTTTAAATTGTTTGTCATGATGTTAAAAGTCATAAAAATTGACTTTATATTCTAAAACCTATGGATATGTGTCGTATGAGTGTCGTACGAGTGCCAGACACAGACACTTGTTCGACTCGGTAACACACTCTCAAAATGAAGTGTCCATGCTTTATAGGCTCTAATCAAATAGTGCTAAAACAAATTAAATATTAAAAATTAAATTTAAAATATTTGTAAAGTATAAGAAGTTATTTGAACAAAAAAATAAATAAGTTGTAAGAGTCGAATTAATTACATATTTAACTAGGGTAAATTACTCTTTGGTACCCTGTGATTTGACCTATTTCACTTTGATACCATGTGGTTTGAAACCTGACACTTTGGTACCCTGTGGTATTCTCCATTAACACTTTGGTACCCTTTGGAGCTACTTTATAATTTTAATCATAACAAATTTTGCAAAAATTACATAGACCTCAAAAAATTTTCAAAAAATTACAAATAGGTCTCTGGATGCATATTATTGAGGGACTAAAATGAAAATTTTTTAAAAAAATTGGGGTCAATATGTAATTTTTGCAAAATTTTTTATGGTTAAAATTACAAAATAGCTCCAAAGGGTACCAAAGTGTTAATGGAGAATACCACAGGGTACCAAAGTGTTAGGTTTCAAACCACAGGGTACCAAAGTGTAATTTACCCATTTAATTAAAATATAAGGATTAAATAACTAATTTCCTTTATTTATTTGGTTTAACTATTACAAATATTAAGTTATTTAAATTCTTGTTAATAATTTCAAATGCTTTGAAATGGAGAGAAAGTTGATACCCGGGGAGTAAGTTTTGGAATGACCATGTCTCTGAGAACCCCACTGGCATTAAAATTGATGATATATTTGATTTTCGTGATCATTTCTGGAACATTGAACGACTTCAGGCGGTTTTCTCATATATGAATGCCAATCTTCTAAGAAATTTCCCATGCCCAATTAGTGGTGTCGTGGATGTTCTACTCTAGTCAAAAATTGCTCATGGGTCGTACACGATAGCGGCTATGTATCAAATGTTGTTCTACGAGTGACATCTAGGTGTAAGCAACAACTCTCGTTCACATTTTTCGTGAAAAAATTTCTGGAAGATCGGTTTGGTTCGGTTTTACCTTCGGTTCGGTTTGGTTTGGTTCGGTCGATCGGTTTGGTTCAGTTTTGAACACCCCTACTTAGGAGGCATCATATGAATTGTGTAGTTAACTATCCTTTGTGCGGGGATGATGATGACTCAATTCTCCACACCTTCCTTCGTTGCAGTTTTGCTAGAGTTGTTTAGTTTGGCTTAGGGATTGCTCTCAAAACAAGATCGTTGAAATTCTTAACATTCCAAGATGGACTCCTCTTCTGGGTCAAGAGGTGGAATAGGAACAAAGATCAACTCAATCCTACTTGGATTTCAATTCTCGTAGGTCTTGATTTGATTTGGCAAGCTCGAAATGCGGTAGTTTAAAAGGGATTGAAAGCTAATGCCTAATCCCATTACCCTCATGAGGACGATTTCGCATGAAAGCTCTTGGTATCTTTCTCTTTATTTGCACTTCACAGAAGATTTCACCCTTCATGGTCTTTGAAGATTTCACCTCTGACCATCCAAATTTCAGTGCCCTGCATCACACCTCTCTGCTTCAGGGCATCCCACAATGGGTTAGCTCTAGTTCTTTGAGCATTTGTCATCTCATCTTGGTGGTAACTCGTAGTGATTTGTGGCTTTTGGTTGTTTTTGTTATGTTTTATCGTTTTTTCTTGGTTTGTTTGATTGTTGTCTTTTTTTCTCTTATAAAAAAAAATTAGGCGAAAGTGCACTTTTGGTCCCATAACTTCGGCAAAGGTTTCAATTTGGTCCCATAACTTTTTTATTGCAATTTTGGTCTCATAACTTTGGCAAAGATCTCAATTTGGTCTCATAACTTTTTTTGTTGCAGTTTTGGTCCCATAACTTTTGAAAACGTCTCACTGTTGGTCCCAATACTGATTTCCATCAATTATCTGCCGCTAAAGATGATCTAACATACTGAGTTGGATGATGACGTGGCAAATATGGATGAAGTTATGGGACAAATGGAAATCAGCTTGAGACCAACAGTGAGATGTTTTTAGAAGTTATGGGACTAAAATTGCAACGAAAAAAGTTACGGGACCAAATTGAGACCTTTTCCAAAGTTATGGGACCAAAATTGCAACAAAAAAAGTTATGGGACCCAATTGAAACCCTGGCCAAAGTTATGGGACCAAAAGTGCACTTTAGCCAAAATATTATTAGTCAAAACTTGAGTCATATTTGATGCTAAAAATTTCATTTGTTTTGAAAATATTTTAAATAGGTTTACAATATTTTAAAAGAAAAAAATCCAATTTCGTATAAAAGAATTGTTAAATACTGTACTACCTGAACGCTTATATGTATATATTCACATTTAACTTGACTAACATGTGTCTCAAAAAGTGACAAACCCTTTAAATGCANCAAATTCAGAAATTTAGCCCTTTTAATTTATAAATTATTGAGAGAATTAATAATTTGATCATCGAATTAATAATTCAATCTTAAAAAAAAATTAAAATATATAATTTAGTCTATAAAAAATAAAATAAATAATATATCGTTTTAATTTTTTAAGAATTAATTAAATTATATATTTTAATTTTTTTATGAACGAGTTATTAGCTCAAAATAACTAAACTACTACTTTATTCAAAATTATAACATATATAAAACTTATTACAACAAGATTTTTCATGCCTGCAGAAAAGTCCATATATCCAGAAATGAAGGTGACCATTAATTAATGCAACCCTACCTATCAGTCAATCACAATCATTCATTGGGTCCACTCTCTCAACCTTTATTTTCGGCTCAAATTCTCAAGCAAACACTATCTCTTACCAAATACTATGTCTCTCAATTATTTTATAGAGAATTAAAATTCTAAAAAAAAATGTATACTTTTATCTTAAAATGAATTTAAGATATTTTTTTTAGTAATCATATATATATATTGAAACATAATTGATAATGAAATATCAAAACTATTGAGAGTCTTCGCACTCCATGACATTTGCCATTAAAATATTTACACAAATTCTGGATCAGATTCATGAGAAATTGACTCGGCTTTCAATTATATATATGCCAAGACTCATTCTCAAATTATTTAATGATGGAAAAATATATATATATCCATAAAAAACCAACTATATAGCTTTTCAATTTTGTTTACTATATTATATTATATTTTTTCAAAAATAAAAAGTAAATGTTATTATTTTATGTTTAGGTCAAATGCTCAAATTGATCCTAAATGTTTGAAAAGTTCCATGTTGGTCCTAAATAATGTCATTTAGTTTTATTTTGGTTTCAAACTACTAAATGTGGTTTTATTTCCCTCGTTTCAAGCTCAAATGTGTTAAGTCAAGAGCTATGTGTTGCTTTTGATGAATATTTCTTTATCCAGTTGAGGTCGTTAGCAAACGAGGTCAAATTAGGTCTTGAAGTGGGTCGCTTGTTTCACGATCAAACAAGTGAAATTTATTATATCTTTCTTGTTTCAAGCCCAAATGTGACGAGTTCAGACTACATGTTATTCTAAATGAGTCCATTAATTTTCTTGTCTAATTGAGACTGTCAACAAATGAAATCAAATCGAATTTGAAAGTATGTGAATTTTTTAAAGGCGAGTCAGTTTAGGTTAAGTTTTAAAGAAGAATTATTTCAACTCAAACCAAAGAGTAATGGATTGGGATGAGTCCAACTTGCAAATAATTGTTTTGTCAAAAATACACTTATGTTATAAAATATAAGAAATATGAATACTCAAAGAATAGAGAAAAGTAAGAGGGGTGAGTGGTTCTTATCATTCAACTCACCTCATCAACTTTACATCAACACCCAAAGCCTCTATTTATAGGCTAAAGGATCTATAAGGGAGATGTACCAACTTAATGTACATAATGAAGGGATAATGTCATATTCATGTACATAGAGAAAGTAAAGGAAAACTCAAACTTATATACATAGAGAATACCAAAAGACAAATGTGGATATTCACAAACATAATTATTTATAACAACTTCAAACTTTTTCTTTTTGTTCTTTTAATGTTTTTGAATTTGAATTTTGATGAAAAAAAATGGTCTATTATTGTCATGAAAATAAAGAAGTCAATAATATAATCAACATTTATGGAAGTTATATACGTACTCATATTTAAAGTAGCTCAAAAATTGAAATTAGTATACAGGCTATAGCACAACAAACTAAATGCCAACATTTAAGTAATATCTTAGGGTCTGTTTGGGAGCCCAATATTTTTCAATCCAATCTCATCTCATCTCATCTCATTCTAGGATTGGATGAACAGTACTGGATTGGTCTTTTTTTTCATCATCATCTCATCCACATCATAATCTCATTCACAACATCATCTCATTTTCTCTTACAATTACTAATCTATCCCTACTTACACACCTATAATTACTTATACTTTAATACAAATATAAAAAAAGAGAACTAGACAAAATAGTAATTTTACATACCCTCATTTATTACACTTATAATTTTCTCTCTCCATCTATCATTTCTCATCATTTTTTTATCTTTTCCACTCACACATTTTTTTCTCTTTCTCTCTCTCTCACACACACATACACCTCTCTCTCTCTTTCACACACCCCACACACACTCTTTTATATATATATATATATATAGAATTTATATTAATTTAATTAAACAAAAAATTTATAATATTATTATTTTTTTAGTTGCAATATTTCTCATTCTTCAATTATGCTTGTCTCTTATATTATTATAGAAAGAGTTAGGCATGTTCACGGGCCGGGTCCACGGCTGGGTCGGGTCACCGGGTCCACCAGGGTCCGGCCGGGCCAAATTTTTTTTTAAAATTTTATTTATTTATTCTATATATATTTTAACTTATATATATTGGTAAAACAATTAATTTTGGATCAATTTAATGATGTTTTTATCAATAAAGACATTTAATTTGACTTAATTGTTAAAAAAATGTTGATTTAATTAAGACTAAATATATATTTTATGTATATTTTTAATATACAATTGATAAAAATAATAATAGATATGTATTTCTTACAATTAAAAAAATATTTAGTAGTATAAAATATAAAAATAGTATAATAAAAAGAAAAAAAAAAAAAAAAAAAATTGGAGGTACCCCGGGCCGGGCCGGGTCTAGACTAGCTAGACCCGGACCCGGCCCGAACACCATCGGGCCGGGCCGGGTCCGCCGGGTTGGGCTGGGTCCATGAACACCCCTAGAAAGAGTAATGCTGGGTCCATGAATATTAGGCCATACATTTAGGACCAAAATGAACCTTTCACCACACATTTTATTACAATTTAGTGTTGTTTTGTAATTTGCTATTTGGTCCTCAAACTATTATTTGTTATTTTTTTGTCGTTGAATTTCATAAATAGACCCCATTATTAATGATTGGGGTTTTCTACAAGGCCCGAGTTATCATTTACACATGTTAGAGATTGATTAATTGGAACAGTTCGAATTTATGGACCAAATTGTATTCTTAAAAATAATTCCAATATTATTTGGATTGACCCCTAATCTCATCCACTTGGATTTGGATTGACCCCTAACCCTCAATCCAAAATTTTCTCATCCTCACAATTTCCAATACCATATCACACTTCCCAATATCATCTCATCTCAATCTCATTTCAATCAAAACACAACCAAACACCTATCATCTCATCTCATCTCATCTCATTATTTCCTACCATTTCTACCCCTATACAAATCACAAAAATCCATCTATTTTTTTCTACCAATCACAATCATTACAACCCCTTTTATATAATTTCACACCCTATTTAACATCATTCTCAATAAAATCACCCAAACACCAATACATCATCTCATCTCATCCAATTAAAAAATAATCCCATCCAATCCATTTGGATTGGATTGGATTGGATTGGATTATAATTCCATGTCTCCCAAACAGACCCTTATATGTTATGATTGAACTATTTAAATACCATTAGACTCTTGAATTGAAATTGAACTATATACTCTCAATATTCATTGAAATTGAACTATATACTCTCAATATTCAATTGCAATGTTCTTGTAAAAAATTAATAATACGTAGTGTTGGTTGATTAATTGAGTTAGATTAGTGAGTTCAGAAAACTCGTAATTGAATCCAAACTCTTGGAGAGCTTATTTTTTTTCAAACCAAATAATAAACAAATCAGTTAATTAAAAAATCAACTCAATCAAATTTGTCAAATGAAGGGTTTGGCAGATCAGCCAATTAGCAAGAACCATTGAGTACCCCCTATATAAAACTATTAAATGTTCATTTGAAAAGAAAATAAACGGCTAATTTATTAATAAAATATTTATTTCCAATATATATTAAGAGTATTTCCTAGAATGAAAATTAAGAGAAATTTTGTGTTTTTTTAAAAAATCTAATTTGGTGAAGTAAGTACACATTTTCTCCCTCCCGTGGGTCTAGTCACTAGTGTCTTTTGACTTTAGTTAGACTTTATCTCTCCCACTCCCACACGCAAAAATCTGGCCTCTCTTCCCTCAACAATATTAAATAATTAAATAATAATAATATATTAGTATATAACTTCTTCCACTTCCTAATTTTCCTATACACAATCATATTACTTTCTTCTTCTTCTTCTTCTTCTTCTAATTTCTAAGGCTCCACTCCTCCGCCGCCATGAGCCTACTGCGCCACCGCCGTCTCCGCTGCCAGAACCGCCACCACTGCCACCTCCTTCGCACTTTCACGGCCTTCTCTTTTCTCTTCTTCTCTTCTGCTTCACCCATCTCTCTCCCTCCATTTCCAAGTAAGTTCTCACCTTCACTTCACATGTATATATACT
>QANZ01037044.1:0-19602 GCA_003254925.1 Chamaecrista fasciculata | reverse complement strand
AATTATTTGTTTGAGATTACTTTTTTGATGTTCTAGAAAAATAATGTGGTTTGATTTGGATTGATATATTAGTTTAAATAAAATTGTTAGATTTTAAAAAATATTGTATAAAATAGATAATGTTGAAGAATAATATATATTTGTTAGAGATAATATTGTTAGATAATGTTAGTTAATTTTTTGTTAGATAAGAAAATAGATAATATGGTTAGAAATTTAATTGTTGAATATTGTTATTAATTTATTTGTTAGAGAAAATTTTAGATAACTTTAAAATAATTGATACAACTTGTTTTTTAGATATAATATTTTAGACAATGTTAGAATTTTATTATCATAAATATAATTCCATTTTAGATGATAATTGTATTTAAATTTTATTTATTAGAGAAAAATGGCAACGACAGTCAGATGGTTGATATATAGTCATGGAATAATCTCTAATGGTGTCAATGAGGTTGTATTTGAATCTGAACATAAAAGAGTGATGGCGTTGTCTAGTGACATTACGTTGGACAGATTGAATGAATTGATTAGGCAGAAACTAAGACTTTCTCATCTGGAAGAGATAAATTCCATCGTGTATAGAATGCCAATTAGTCAAGAAAGTGGACGATATGTCTACTCGACTTTTAACTTAGTGGATGATGATTGCGTGGAGTCAATGATGGATTTACACTTGATATTAATGGGAAACTCAATGCTTGTGCTTGAGTTGTATGTAGAAGTTGTGAACTGTGCAATTGATCTGAATAATGAAATGGTCCCTGCCTTTGAAGAAGTCCCCGCACAGAACAGACATTTTATTGTCCCTGCCTTCGAAGAAGTCCCCGCACAGAACAGACATTTTATTGTCCCTGCCTTCGAAGAAGTCCCCACACAGAACAGAAATTTAATTGTCCCTGCAGCTGAGAATTTTTCATCCTCAAGTGTGTATCGATCTGAGTTTGACTTACCTGGATGCACGAATAATATAGCTGGATGTAGTGGGGAGGCGGGTCCGTCACGATGAAGAGTTGATGACCATGACAATGTCAATATCGACTACGACGAAGAATTCGCCTCTGAGGATGAGTCCCTCGGTAGTGAAATGCCACCCGAGGATTCTGGTGAGGAGATGGATGACACAGCTGGTCATAGAAATAATGATGCACAAACAAATGTCGTTCCTGCTCGAGAGTATCTCCCTCGGGGTTACAATTTTTTTAATCAGTATGTTGATCTACAAGGGGCAGACCGGGATCCTGAGTATGTTGACGAAACCAATTATGATGCAGAGTTGCGTCTTAGGAAGATGTATCAAACTAAAGATGCTTTCAAACTAGCTGCCAAATTATTTTCGATTAAGTGTCGGCGAGATTTCATTGTATACAAGTCGGGCGTCACGGCTGAAGAGTATAGATGCAGGCACTATTTGCAACCGCCGTATAAATGCCCGTGGAGGGTCAGGGCTGCTGTTAAAGACGGCGACACACATTGGACGGTAACAAGGATTGGAGGTGATCACAGTTGTTTGTGTCCTCCCAATGACAACGAGAATCAAGATCATCGAAAACTTGATTCAGACGTCATCGCATCTCGGATTGTAGGGCTGGTTAGTGACCACCAGAAGACTTCCGGAAAGCAGATTGTACACATGATGTGGAGTGAGTTTGGGTTCCAGGTCAGCTATAAGAAGGCATGGCCGGCAAAGTATAAAGCACTTTAAATTGCCTTCAGTGATTGGGAGGAGTTGTATAATCGTGTTCCTCGGTTTCTTAACGCCGCAGAAGCATGTATGCCCGGGACATTTACTGACTTTAAGACGGTTCCCATGGACGACAAAAACGCACAATTTCGTCGTGCATTCTGGGCTTTCAGACCGTGTATCGATGCATTTCCGCATCTGAAACCGATTGTGCAGGTGGACGGGTCTTTCCTCACTGGTAGATACAAGCACACTTTGTTGATAGCCTGCTCTCAAGACGGTAACAGAAAGATTGTGCCTCTTGCATTTGCAATTGTCGAGAGCGAAAAAGGCAGCGTGTGGAAGTGGTTCCTCCAAAGATTGCGCAGACATGTTGTGGGCATGGATAAGCAAGGAGTTTGCCTTATTTCTGATAGGGTCAGTGGAATCATTGAAGCTGTGGAGGATCCACGATGCGGGTGGCAACCCCCGTTAGGGTACCATGTCTTTTGCCTTAGACACATTGCCAGCAATGTGATGACGCGGTACCAACAAAAGTCGCTGAAGATTACGGTCCAAAACATAGGTGAAAACTACAAAGCTGGATTAGGATAAATCTAACCTTGAGTTGACAGTTGGGGGGCAGTCTCCGGTAGGCTGAGGTCGTCGGATCCTGCAAACGAGAATGCACAGGGGGTTCCCTGCGATTCTTCTCCGATGCTTAAGTTAGAGAGAGAATAATGGAGAGTTTGAATATCTGTAGAGAGAGAGTCGTTACCTTAGAAAAGGTTCCCCCTTTTCCTTTTATCCTCCTTCCCTTTTGTCTCATGTTCGTACGAGGTCTCTCTGAGACGTTAGGGGTGTACTCGGGATGTGTGAGGAAAAAGGGGGTTGGTGTAGGTTTCTGCTTTTGATGTGACAGCTATCACTGCCAGGGTACGGTGGGATTTCCAACCTTCCCTCCTGGTTGTCAGTGATAGCCAAGAGTGCTTTTCATTGTTTGGTCTGCGCGCAGGGGGCGTTTTGGTCCTTTTGCGTGTCCTTCTTGTCCTGTCACGTGCTTTCAAGGATCTTTGCATTTAATGCCAATATCTTGGCATTAAATGCTTGAGTGGGAGGGAACCTGCTTGGGTTGCCTCCCCGCCGGGTATCCCCTATATTCTTGATATTAATTCCGAGGAGCTCTTCCGAGGAGTGTACATCACTAGTCCTTCCGAAAGGTCCGAGGGGTGATTCCGAGGAGCTCTTCCGAGGAGTGTATATCACTAGTCCCTCCGAAAGGTCCGAGGGGGAGTCCGCGCCATCGGCTTCCGAGGGGTAATTTCGAGGAGCTATTCCGAGGAGTGTATATCACTAGTCCCTCCGAAAGGTCCGAGGGGGAGTCCGCGCCATCGGCTTCCGAGGGGTAATTCCGAGGAGCTATTCCGAGGAGTGTATATCACTAGTCCCTCCGAAAGGTCCGAGGGGGAGTCCACGTCGTAGGCTTCCGAGGGGTGTCTTCGGTTTCCGAATACCTTGAGTCTTCTGGACTTCTTTCCGCGGAAGCTGGAAAGTCTGGATGACACGTGGCTTGGTAAATGAGAGAAGTGTGTGGAGGAAGTTTTACGGTTTCCCAAGTTGCTGACGTTGGCAGCGTCCTTTCAACTGCCTACTATACTTTTGAAATTTTGTACGGTCCATTATAAACCACCATTTCCCTCTCTTCCCCCATTTTTCGCTCCCATGAGTTCTCCAAAGCAAACTCAAAAGCCAAAACTCGAGCAAGCTGTAACCAGCGACAATGGTGAAGCCTTCGAAGAAAATCCCGAATCGCAAGGGGGGAAGAGATGGTGCCTCATCGTCGATTCCTGATGATGGAATTCCAGTTGCTCGTTACCTCGACCCAGTGACTGCTGTGAAGAGGGGGTAACGGTAAATGAGAGGAAAGACATGAAGACTGGCTGGGGAGGTCCCACCATGGAGCCCGACCTATGGTGGGGCATTCAATCGAAGTTGATGCACGTGGAGGCTGACGGCGCCGAGGCCCTGCGCCGTGCTCGAGGCGTAGTGCCCTGGTCGTCGCCACAAGGGTTGCCCTGCAATGTGCCTATCGACCCTAAAATCGTCTTGGAGAGGTCGAGGTTCGTAGACCCTGCTGAGCTCGCGACCTTGAACGAGACGTATTTTGCTCCGGGCACTCCAATGAGGAGGTTAGGGCATGTTGCCCGTCACATTAAGGAGGGCGTGGAGGGTTTCGGCAGCGAAAGATATGGTTTCGCCCACGAGGGGGGCTTTCTGTTCAACGAGCATGTGCTCCAGAATGTGGGAATAAGATTTCCCTTTTCGGACTTCGAGATGGAAGTCCTGAATTACATTAATTGCTCTCCGGCTCAGCTGCATCCCAATTCGTGGCGGCTTCTCGCCATTCTTCAGAACGTGGCGACGGAACTGGGCGTGGAGCAGACCACGAAGGTCTTATTCTGGGCGTACCGGGTGGAGAGTAAGAATGGAGGGTGGGTTAGCCTCCACTGTATGAACAAGCCCGGCAGATACAGCGTGTTATCTGCCAATGTTAGTAGTGTGAAGAAATGGTTGAACTACCATTTTTTCGTTTCTTGGGAGCCGGTTGATCGGCGCCCGTGGTACTTGGATAACGAGGGTTATCCCTTGTTCCCTCTGTCCTGGTCAGAGCCCATAGTTGGTCAGAGGGTATTGGCGAAAGAGAACTGTGGTGCCGAGGAGCACCGAGCCGTCAAGCTGCTGCTATCGGCGGCAAAGCAAGACGGGAACGATTACAAGATGTGGGGTAAGTGTTAGCTGGCAATGCTCTGTTTTCCCTTTGCTTTTCTGTTTCTAAGTTTATTTTGTCTGATTGTTCTGTGTCTGCTTCCTTGTTTCAGTGATGCATCACCTTGGGTTCCGTGGGAGGCTGGAGTACTTCACCAAGGCCACGTCTTGCTGCGGAAGCTTTCTGATGCCTGCTTCCGAGGCGACCCTCCGTCTGCCCCTCTTGCCTCCCACGGCTGGGGAGGGTTCGAAGGATGTCTCTCCCCCGAAGAAGAAGAAGAGAGAAAGGGTTGTCTCCGCCGGGAGTCCGCTTGGGAGGGGTGTCTCTCGGGCGTTAGAGCGTGTGGTGACTGTCGCTTCTCCTGTCATGGCGAGGCCTATTGCCCTTGGTTCTCCGTCGGAGGAAGGTCCTCCCGTGAAGAGGCCCAAATTAATTTTGTACGAAGATGAGGATGACATCGAGGAGGATCCTAGTGCAGCTCTGAAGCCGCGGGGGTCTTCCCAGTATTACTCTGCTCCGAGGGGATCATCGGATAGTCCGGCTGCCTTGGAGGGCAATGACGATGCCGAGGGGAAGGTCGACGAGGGGATCATAGAAGTCGACAGTGCGTCATCGTCTGGTGGTGACTCCGGTGAGGAGGATTTGCTGACCATAAGTCAGTTAGTTGGTGGGAGTGGGGTTCCCGAGAACCCACCAGTCGAGGAGGAAAAGGTTCATCCACCAGATGTAGTGCTGGACATCGAGGAGGCTGCATCCTCGCCCGAGGACGAAAACTTGCCTGCCGGGGGGGGTACCCCGCCACCGGAAGATGAAGACTTGGCCACCGGTGAGGGCACCGGGTTACCTGATGATGGAGTTTTAGCTGGTGGGGGAAACAACAATCAAGTCGATGAGGAGGTGCAGGCTGCTGGGGTGGCTATGACTTCGCCTGAGGGGATGACCCCTCCTGTTGGTGAGGTGACTTCGCCACATAAGGGCGGAGTTTCAATTGATGGAGAGGGGATTGCCCCGGTTGGAGACAACAAAGGCTCTGATGTGGAGCCGTCGAGTGGGGTGGCGGCGGAGCCCACCGAAATTTTGAATCCGCGATACCCTGTGCCGGCTCCGAGGGGGGGAGTACTGCCGGCGGATATCTTGGGTAGCAGTATCAACCCCTTCTTATTCGTGGAGTCATCTTGTACACGGGCCGGCAAGGACCACATGGATGCCATGGCGGCGAAACTTCCTCGGGACATTGCTGGTGATGCCATTAAACACGGCTTGGAGTCTTGTCGCCGGATGGCGGTGCTTTATCGGCAGTTTGAGGACACCCGAGACAAGAATATAATGCACAAGGCCCGATTGGCCGAGTCTGAGAAGAGGGTTGCCCTCTTGGAGGGGCAAGTGGCAGGGCTTACCGCCGAACGGAGTGGGTTGCTGAAGCAGTTGGAGGATGCCCGCGCCGTGGGGGTGTCAAAGGTTGATGAGTTGCTGAGGGCCCAGGCGGAGGAGCATGGCAAAGAGATTGAGGGTCTCGTGGGGGGCTATGAGTCATCGCTGTATGGTCTCCGGGGGGAAAAATGTGCAGCCGAGAATGCCTTGGCTTCCGAGCGGAAGGCATTTGAGATCCGTCTTGAGGAAGTCCACGCCGAGAGAGAGGAGGCGGCGCGGGTGGCTGCCGATGAGTTAGCTGTCCAGCGGGGTCGCTGGGTGTCGGAGATGGATGCTCTTCGTCGGGAGCATTCTGCTGCTATCAATGAGCTGAAACTCGATCATGAGACTGTCGTGAGCCGGATGGCTACGACCCACAGCCTTTCTCTGGCGGCGATGACCAAGGGGCTGGAGGAGACCCTGGAAAACGAGAGGGCTCAACTCCAGTGGGAGGGGCGATGTTTCTACGAGAAGGGGTTCATCAACGGGGTGAGGCAAGTTGTCCACTTCCATCCGGAGGCTGCCCGAGGTCTGGACGAAGTGCATCCGATGCGGGAGGTGGCCAACGGCGTGATCGTAGACCGGGTTCGTCCTTTGGAGAAGTGCCCGGATCGTCCTGCCGACCCAACGGAGAGAGGGGAATCCTCGAGTGGTAAGCTGGACGTAGGGAGGATGCTGCTGGGCGTGGCAGTAAACGTTCCGAGTGCTCACACGGCTGCTACGGGCGTGTCTCCTTCTCAACAGGGTGAAAGGCCTGGGTTGGGCCTGTTTGGCGGCGACGGTGATGGGGAGGGCGGATCTGGTCAAGCTGGAGGGAATGTCCCTCCGAAAGACTCCGTGACGGCAGATTCCCCGACTGAGGATTACCTTGTTGACGAGCCTGTGTTGACGCCGGGGGGTGTGTAGCTGCTACCTGATGTAATCGCTTGTAACCCCCCCCCTTTGATGTAATTACTTTTGTATTCTTCGCTCTCCTCTATGTAACTTGACAATTTTGTACAGAATTTTTACTTATATAAAGTATATTGTCAATGTTGGCGTTTGGTGCCATTTTTGCTATTTAATTGTGTTATAGCGCGTAAGATTTAATTGTAACGATATGTTACCATGTGTGAGTCACGTTGTTTTCTTCTTGAGTTTACTCGTGACGTGGCTAGCCGGAGCAGGTGACTCTGACCTGCAGAGCGTTGGAGCTCAGGTGTCCGAGGCGTAGGGAGGCGTCCCTCCCTGCCTGCGTAGAGGACTGAGGGCCTGTTCAATCATTCGTAATAGAAAGAGAAAAGGCAATAATAGCAATAGGAAGAAATATGATTTTCATTAAACTTTGAAGAAAGTTACATGAGTGTTGTCACGGAGACAAATATTTCTTAAGCTTAGCTATATTCCATGGGTTTGGAAGATGGTTTCCTCCCATGGTTTCCAGGCGATAGGCCCCTCCTGGGAGTGCTTCGTATATCCGGTATGGACCCTCCCAGTTGGGTCCTAGTTTTCCTTCCGTGGGGTTGACCCTGTTGTTGGCGACTTCCCTCAGGACCAGGTCTCCGACGCGCAATATGCGTTTTTTGACCTTGGTGTTGAAGTAGTTCGCTATCTTCTGTTTGTACGCTGCCATCCGGATTAACGCTGTCTCCCTCATCTCCTCGGAGATGTCTAAGGAGGCCTGGCGCTGGGCCTGGTTCTGCTGTTCCTCGTAGTAGAGGACTCTGTCGGAGGTTGCTCCGATTTCAGTGGGGATCATGGCTTCACAGCCGTAGGCCAAGGCGTATGGGGTTTCCTTGGTTGCAGTCTGTTTCGTAACACGGTAAGACCACAAGACCGAGGGCAATTCATCTACCCATCTTCCCTTGGCGCTGTCCAGGCGTTTTTTCAACTCCTTTAGGATAATCCGATTTGCCAGTTCCGTTTGTCCGTTTGTGGCGGGATGCTCCACGGTCGTGGTCTTCAACTTCATGTGGTAATTTCCACAGAACTCCCGGAACTGTTGGCTAACGAATTGGCGCCCATTGTCTGTTATCAGAGTGTGTGGGATGCCAAATCGAGTGATTATATTTTTCATAACGAACTTGATGATTGCCGTCGAGGTGATAGATGCTAGTGGTTCTGCTTCTACCCACTTGGTGAAGTGGTCAACGGCGACGACCAAGAACTTTCGCTGGTTGGTGGCCTGTGGAAATGGACCCAGGATGTCTATACCCCACACGTCAAACGGCCACGGCGCCTGCAGAGAATGCATATCCTCGGCCGGCTTGTGTATGATGTTTCCATGGCGCTGGCACTTATCACATGTTTTCACCAGTTGGTCCGCGTCCTTGATGATTCCTGGCCAGTAGAAGCCAGCTTGCAGCGTTTTTCTCTTCAAAGTTGCCGGGGCCTGGTGGGAGCCACATACCCCCTCGTGTAGCTCGCGGAGGATGTAGCTGGCCTCCTCCGGGGGAACACACTTTAGCGACGGGGATGAAAATCCCTTCTTGTAAAGGGTTTCGCCGGATAGGAAATACCTGGCGGCTCTTCTTGTTAAGTTCCTCGCTTCTGTCCGGTCGGCGGGAAGGGTACCATCCTTGAGGTATGCTATGATCGGCGTCATCCAGGTAGATATTCCATCAATCTGGTTTACTTCCTCCTCGTTGATCGAGGGCTGTTCCAGGGTGGTACAGATGATGGAGTCCCTGCCTGCCTTGTTGGGTTTATTGGCCAGCTTTGCCAACGTGTCGGCGCGGGAGTTCTGGTCCCTAGGGACGTGTCGGAACTCGACCTTTTGGAACTTGGCAGCTAGGCGCCGTGCTTTGGCATGGTATTTGAGGATGGTTTCCTCCTTGGCCTCGAATTCTCCCTTCATCTGCTGGACTACCAGCTGGGAGTCGCTGTTGACAGTCAGCTCCTGCGCATTGACCGTGAGGGCCAGCTCCAATGCAGCTAGGAGAGCTTCGTACTCTGCCTGGTTATTGGTAGCCGGGAAGCGTATTTCGATGGACTGCTCAATGACCATCCCGTCTGGTGCCTCTAGGATAACCCCGGCTCCTTTTGATTTACNATATCACTAGTCCCTCCGAAAGGTCCGGGAGGGGGTCCACGCCATCGGCCTCCGAGGGGTGATTCCGAGGAGCTATTCCGAGGAGTGTATATCACTAGTCCCTCCGAAATGTCCGGGAGGGGGTCCACGCCATCGGCCTCCGAGGGGTGATTCCGAGGAGCTATTCCGAGGAGTGTATATCACTAGTCCCTCCGAAAGGTCCGGGAGGGGGTCCACGCCATCGGCCTCCGAGGGGTGATTCCGAGGGGTGAATATCACCAGTCCCTCCGAAAGGTCCGAGGGGGAGTCCGCGCCATCGGCTTCCGCGGGGTGTCTTCGGTTTCCGAATACCCTGAGTCTTCTGGACTTCTTTCCGCGGAAGCTGGAAAGTTTCGGATGACACGTGGCTTGGGAAATGAGAAATGTGTGGAGGAAGTTTTACGGTTTTCCAAGTTGCTGACGTCGGCAGCGTCTTTTCAACTGCCTGCTTTATTTTTGAATTTTCGTACGGTCCTTTATAAACCACCATTTCCCTCTCTTCCCCCATTTTTCGTTCCCACGATTTCTCCAGAGCAAAAACTGAAGAGCCAAAACCCGAGCAAACTGTACTCAGTGACAATGGTGAAGCCTTCGAAGAAGATTCCGAGCCGCAAGGGGGGGAGAGATGGAGCTTCATCATCGATTCCTGATGACGGAATCCCAGTCGCTCGTTACCTCGACCCTGTGACTGCTGTGAAGAGAGGGTACACGGTAAACGAGAGGAAAGACATGAAGGCTGGCTGGGGAGGCCCCACCATGGAGCCCGACCTATGGTGGAGCATTCACTCGAAACTGACGCACGTGGAGGCTGATGGCGCCGAGGCTCTGTGCCGTGCCCGAGGCGTAGTGGCCTGGGCGTCGCCACAAGGGTTGCCCTGCAATGTGCCCATCGACCCCAAAATCGCCTTGGAGAGGTCGAAGTTTGCAGACCCTGCCGAACTCGCGACTTTGAACGAGACATACTTTGCTCCGGGTACTCCAATGAGGAGATTGGGGCATGCTCCCTGCCACATCAAGGAAGGCGTCGAAGGCTTCGGTAGTGAGAGGTATGGCTTCGCGCACGAAGGGGGCTTCTTGTTCAACGAATATGTCCTCCAAAACGTGGGAATAAGGTTTCCCTTCTCGGACTTCGAGATGGAAGTCCTGAATTACATTAATTGCGCTCCGGCTCAGCTGCATCCCAATTCGTGGCGGCTTCTCGCCATTCTTCAGAATGTGGCGGCGGAGCTGGGCGTGGAGCTGACCGCGAAGGTCTTATTCTGGGCGTACCGGGTGGAGAGTAAGAATGGAGGGTGGGTTAGTCTCCATTGCATGAACAAGCCCGACAGATACAGTGTATTGTCTGCCAACGTTAGCAGTGTGAAGAAATGGTTGAACTACCATTTCTTCGTTTCCTGGGAGCCGGTTGATCGGCGTCCGTGGTATTTGGATGACGAGGGTTATCCTCTGTTCCCCTTGTCCTGGTCGGAGCCCGTTGTTGGTCAGAGGGCGTTGACAAGGGAGAGTCTGAGTGCTGAGGAGCACCGAGCCGTCAAGTTGTTGTTGTCAGCGGCAAAACAAGATGGGAATGATTATAAGACGTGGGGTAAGTACCAGCTAAAAACGCTCTGTTTTCCCCTTTGCTTTTTATTTCTGAGTTTATTTTGTCTGATTGTTCTGTGCCTGATTTCTTGTTTCAGTGATGCATCACCTTGGGTTCCGAGGGCGGTTGGAGTACTTCACCAAGGCCACGGCCTGCTGCGGCAGCTTTGTGACGCCTGCCTCCGAGGCAACCCTCCGCCTGCCCCTCTTGCCCCCGACGGCTGTGGAGGGTGATAGGGATGTCTCTCCCCCGAAGAAGAAGAAGAGAGAAAGGGTTGTCTCTACTGGGAGTCCGCTTGGGAGGGGTGCCTCTCGGGCATTGGAGCGTGGGGTGACCGTTGCCTCCATTGTTGCCTCTACTGCCATGGCGAGGCCCATTGCCCGTGGTTCTCCGTCGGAGGAGGGTCCTCCCGTGAAGAGGCCCAAACTGATCCTGTACGAAGATGAGGATGAAGAGGAGGATCCAAGTGCAGCTCTGAAGCCGCGGGGGCCTTCCCAGTATTACTCCGCTCCGCGGGGATCATCGGACAGTTCGGCTGCCTTGGAGGGCGCTGACGATGCCGGGGGAAATGCTGACGAGGGGGTCATAGAAGTCGATAGTGCATCGTCGTTTGGTGGAGACTCTGGTGAAGAGGATTTGCTGACTGTAAGTCAGTTAGTGGGTGGGAGTGGGACTTCCGAGATCCCACCAGTCGAGGAAAGAGGGGTTCCTCCGTCCGATGTCTTGTTGGCCGTCGAGGAGGCTGCCTCCTCACCCGAGGACGAAGACTTGCCTGCCGGGGGGTACCCCACCATCGGAAGATGAAGAATTGGCCACCGAGGAGGCTCCACCCTCGCCCGAGGATGAAAATCTGGCTGCCGGGTGGAATACACCGCCACCAGAAAATGAAGACCTGGCCGTTGGTGAGGGCACCGGATTACCGGAAGGCGGAGTCTTTGCTGATGGGGGGAACAGCAGTCAGGCAGATGAGAAGGACCCGGCTGCTGGGGTGGCTATGACTTTATCCGGGGTGGTGATGCCTCCTGCTGCTGGGGTGACTTCGCCACATAGAGGCGGAGCTTTTGTCGATGGAGAGGGGATTGCTCCGGGAGGGGGCAATAAAGGCTCTGATGCGGGGCCGTCGAGCGAAGTGGCGGCGGAGCCTACCGACGTTTTGAATCCTCGATATCCTGTGCCAGCTCCGAGAGGGGGAGTATTGCCGGCGGATATCTTGGGTAGCAGCATTAACCCCTTCTTATTCATGGAGTCGTCCTGTACACGGGCCGGCAAGGACCACATGGATGCCATGGTGGCGAAACTTCCTCGGGACATTGCCGGCGATGCCATTAAACACGGCTTGGAATCCTGTCGCCGGATGGTAGTGCTCTATCGGCAGTTCGAGGACATCCGAGATAGGAATACAATGCACAAGGCTCGATTGGCCGAGTCTGAGAAGAGCGTTGCCCTCCTAGAGGGGCAATTGGCGGCGCTTACCGCCGAGCGGGGCGAGTTGCTGAAGCAGTTGGAGGATGCCCGCGCCGTGGGGGTGTCAAAAGTTGACGAACTGCTGAGGGTCCAAGCGGAGGAGCATGGCAAAGAGCTCGAGCGTCTTGTGGGGGGCTATGAGTCATCGCTGGATAGTCTCCGAGGGGAGAAGTGTGCAGCCGAGAATGCCCTGGCTTCCGAGCGAAAGGCATTCGAGACCCGCCTTGAGGAAGTCCGCGCCGAGGGGGAGGAAGCTGCGCGGGTGGCTGCCGAGGAGTTAGCTGTCCAGCGGCGTCGCTGGGAATCGGAGATGGATGCTCTTCGTCGGGAGCACTCCGCTGCTATTAATGAGCTGAGGCGCGATCATGAGGCTGTCGTGAGCCGGATGGCTACGACCCATAGTCTTTCTTTGGCGACGATGACCAAAGGGCTGGAGGATACCTTGGAGAACGAGAGGGCTCAGCTCCAGTGGGAGGGGCGCTGTTTCTACGAGAAGGGGTTCATCAACGGAGTGAGACAAGTTGTCCACTTCCATCCGGAGGCCGCCCGAGGTTTGGATGAGGTACATCCGATGCGGGAGGTGGCCAACGGCGTGATCGTTGACCGGGTTCGTCCCTTGGAGAAGTGCCCGGAGCGTCCTGCCGATCCAGCGGAGAGAGGAGAATCCTCAAGTGGCAAATTGGACATAGGGAGGATGCTGCTCGGCGTGGTGGTAAACGTTCCGAGTGCTCACACGGCTGCGACGGGCGTCTCTCCTTCTCACCAGGGTGAAAGGCCTGGGTTAGGCCTGTTTGGCGGAGACGGTGATGGGGAGGGCGGATCTGGTCAAGCTGGAGGTGATGCCCCTCCGAAAGACTCCGCGACGACTGACTGCTCGATCGACGATTACCTGGTTGATGACCCTGTGCTGACGCCGGGGGGTGTGTAACTGTTGTCTGATGTAAACACTTGTAAACCCCCCCCCCCCCACCTTTTTCCTGATGTAGTGATTTTTGTATTCCTTGCTCTCCTCTGTGTAACATGATAACTTTGTACATAACATTTGTTTATACGAAATGTATTGTCAGTGTTGGCGTTTGGTGCCATTTTTGCTGTTTAATTGTGTTATCGCGCGTAAGAATTAGTTGTAACGATTTGTTACTATGTTTGAGTCACGTTGTTTACTTCTTGAGTTTACCCGTGACGTGGCTAGCCGGAGCAGGTGACTCTGACCTGCAGAGCGTTGGAGCTCAAGTGTCCGAGGCGTAGGGAGGTGTCCCTCCCTGCCTGCATAGAGGACTGGGGGCCCGTTTAATCATTCGTAATAGAAAGAGAGAAGGGCAATAGTAGCAATAGGAAGAAATATGATTTTCATTAAACTTTGAAGAAAGTTACATGAATCTTGTCATGGAGACAAGTATTTCTTAAGCTTAGCTATATTCCATGGGTTAGAAAGATGGTTTCTCCCCATGGTCTCCAGGCGATAGGCCCCTCCTGGGAGTGCTTCGTAGATTCGGTATGGACCCTCCCAGTTGGGTCTCAGTTTGCCTTCCGAGGGGTTGACCCTGTTGTTGGCGACTTCCCTCAGGACCAAGTCTCCGACGCGCAACGTGCGTTTTTTGACCTTGGTGTTGAAGTAGTTCGCTATCTTCTGTTTGTATGCAGCCATCCGGATCAACGCTGTCTCCCTAATCTCCTCAGAGATGTCTAAGGATGCCTGGCGCTGGGCCTGGTTCTGCTGCTCCTCATAGTAGAGGACTCTGTCGGAGGTTGCTCCGATTTTAGCGGGGATCATGGCTTCGCAGCCATAGGCCAAGGCGTAGGGGGTTTCCTTGGTCGCCGTCTGTTTTGTGACACGGTAAGACCACAAAACCGAGGGCAATTCGTCTACCCATCGTCCCTTGGCGTTGTCCAGGCGCTTTTTTAACCCCTTGAGGATGATTCTGTTTGCCAGTTCCGTTTGTCCGTTTGTGGCGGGGTGCTCCACGGATGTGGTCTTCAGCCTCATGTGGTAACTTTCACAGAACTCCCGGAACTGTTGGCTAATGAATTGGCGCCCATTGTCTGTTATGAGAGTGTGTGGGATGCCAAATCGAGTGACTATATTCTTCGTAACGAACTTGATGATTGCCGTCGAGGTAATAGATGCCAGGGGCTCTGCCTCTACCCACTTGGTGAAGTGGTCAACGGCGACTACCAAGAACTTTCGCTGGTTGGTGGCCTGTGGAAATGGCCCCAGGATGTCTATGCCCCATACGTCGAACGGCCACGGTGCCTGCAGAGGATGCATATCCTCTGCCGGCGTGTGTATGATGTTTCCGTGGCGCTGGCACTTATCGCATGTCTTCACCAGTCGGTCCGCGTCTTTGATGATTCCTGGCCAGTAGAAGCCAGCTTGCAGCGTTTTCCTCTTCAGAGTTGTCGGGGCCTGATGGGAGCCACATACCCCCTCGTGTAACTCACGGAGGATGTAGCTGGCCTCCTCTGGGGGCACACATTTCAGCGACGGGGATGAAAATCCCTTCTTGTAGAGGGTTTCGCCGGATAGGAAGTACCGGGCAGCTCTTCTGGTTAAGTTCCTCGCTTCTGCTCGATCGGCGGGGAGGGTACCATCCTTGAGGTATGCCATGATTGGCGTCATCCAGGTAGATACTCCATCGATCTGGTTTACCTCCTCCTCGTTGATCGAGGGTTGTTCCAGAGTGGTGCAGATGATGGAGTCTCTGCCTGCCTTGTTGGGTTTATTGGCCAGTTTTGCCAACTTGTCGGCGCGGGAGTTCTGGTCCCTGGGGACGTGTCGGAACTCGACCTTTTGGAACTTTGCAGCTAGGCGGCGCGCCTTGGCGTGGTACTTGAGGATGGTTTCCTCCTTGGCTTTGAACTCTTCCTTCATCTGCTGGACCACTAGTTGGGAGTCACTGTTGACAGTTAGCTCCTGGGCGTTGACCGTGAGGGCCAGCTCCAAAGCAGCTAGGAGAGCCTCGTACTCTGCCTGGTTATTGGTGGCTGGGAAGCGTATCTCGATGGACTGCTCAATGACCATCCCGTCTGGTGCTTCTAGGATAACCCCGGCTCCTTTTGATTTGCTGGAGGAGGCACCATCCACGTATATTACCCAGGTGCTGTTGAGTGCCTCCGGCGAGGTCATCTCGGCGACAAAATCCGCCAAGGCCTGCCCCTTGATGGCTCTGCGGGGTTGGAACATGAGTCCGAATTCCGAGAGGTCAATGGCCCAGTAAGATAGCCGTCCGGCGACGTCGGGCTGGTGGATCACCTGCCGTAGTGGTCGGTCGGTCCGGACGATGATCTGATACTGTTGGTAGTAGGGCCGAAGCTTCCTCGTCGATACCAGTAGAGCGAATGCGAGCTTCTCTAGCATGTAGTATCGCGATTCCGACGGGGTCAGGACCTTGCTGGAGAAGTAAATAGGTTTTTGATCTTCTCCCTCCTCGGCGACTAACGCGGAGCTGACTGCCTGGTCGTTAGCAGCAAGGTATACGTATACCGGCGTCTCTAGCCTGGGAGTGGTCAGTATTGGCGGCTTCGCCAGATACTGCTTCAGCTCCAGGAAGGCCCTATCGCACTCCTCCGTCCATTCGAACTTCTTTCCTCCTTTGAGGGTTTTGAAGAATGGGAGGCAGCGGTCGGCGGACCTGGTTAGTTCGTTTCAGATGTTCTGTTAGTACTCGTTGCATAAGTAAAACAGACAAAGCATTTGCACAAGAAGAGATTCTTTATTAATGTAGTTGAAGGCTCGCGATGTGCAAGCATAAGTACAGCATCCGGAGCTTGTATGTCCGGGTAGGAGATTACAAAAATGTAAGTAAATGTAAACGAGGAGAGGGGTAGGGGGGATACGCCCCTTTGACTAACTACTCCTGGAGAGAAGTGGGATTATCAGTATTGGCGCTACCTAGAGAGGAAGCGATGGATGGCGGCGATCCGGCCGGTGAGGCGTTGCACCTCCTTGGGGTTCTTGGGAGGAGACATCTCCATTATCGCCTTGCACTGATCGGGGTTAACCTCTATCCCTCGTTGGGAGATGAGGAACCCCAGGAACTTGCCTCCCGATACGCCAAAAGCACATTTTGACGGGTTGAGGGGCATCTGGTACTGCCGTAGTATTGAGAAGATCTCCTCCAGGTCTTCCAGGTGATTACCGCCGGCTTTCGTCTTGACGACCATGTCGTCGACGTACACTTCGATGTTCCTTCCGAGGTGGTCTCGGAAGAAGAGGTCCATCATCCGCTGGTAGGTGGCGCCGGCGTTTTTCAGGCCAAAAGGCATGACCTTGTAACAGAAGACTCCCTTGTCTGTGATGAAGGCAGTCTTCTCCACGTCCCGCGGGTCCATCCGGATTTGATTGTATCCGGAGAATGCGTCGAGGAAGCTCAGTGTGGCGTGGCCACTGGTTCCGTCAACGAGTCGGTCGATGCTGGGGAGCGGGTACGGGTCCTTCGGGCATGCCTTATTCAAGTCGGAGAAGTCAACGCACATCCGCCACTTGTCGTTGGCCTTCTGGACGAGGACAACGTTGGACAGCCACGTGGGGTATTTGGTCTCACGAATGAAACCTGCCGCCAGCAATTTTTCTACTTCCTCTTTTGCTGCCTGCTGGCGCTGCTGACCCAAGTTTCTCTTTTTCTGGAAGACGCCAGGTCTTCCGTCGACGTTAAGGGAGTGGCAGATGATGTTTGGGTCAATCCCCGGCATGTCCGATGCTGACCATGCAAAAATATCCTCGTTCCGGTACAGGAATTGGACCAGTGCCTCTTTCTCGGGCGGAGGGAGAGTGGCGCAGATGTTAATGGTTTTTTCCGGCGCTCCTGGAAAAGCCACTGCCTCCATTTCATCCGAAGGCTGCGGATGATTCTGTGGGATCTCGTCCCGTAGATCAACAATTTCGCAGTTCATTACTGCGTGCTCTTTCTCCTTTCCCTTCTCTGAGGAGGATGGTGGGGGATTCTGGGGGGCTTCCCGGCTTGCTTGGGGCTTGGTCAGGCTGGTGGCGTAGCACTGCCTGACTACCTCCTGGTTCGCCCGTACTTGACCCACACCGTGAGGGGTGGGGAACTTCATCAATAGGTGTGTCGTGGACACTACGGCTCGGGCAGCATTCAGAGAAGGCCTACCGAGGATGGCGTTGTAGGCGGAGGGTGTTTTGACGACGACGAAGATGGTTGGGATGCGGACACATCTCGGGTCCTCTCCCAGCGTAAGATCCAATTCAATCATCCCCTCCACGGGGACCTGGGCCCCGGAAAAGCCTATCAGGTGTTCGTTGAACGGGGAGAGCTGCTCTCGGGAGAGACCCATGCTTGAGAAGGCATCCCAGAATAAAATGTCAGCCGAGGACCCCTGGTCAACTAGGATCGTCTTAACGTTGTACCTCCCTACCCCGGCTGTGATTACCATTGGGTCACACTCTTCTGAGTCGACGTCCGCCAATTCCTCGTCAGTGAATACTATTGGTTCTCCTTGAGGCGCGTGGGGCTTCTTGAGGTAATCCAATTTCATAACGGATCTCCTCATCCGCTTCCGTGACTGCGGGCCCCTCCTCCGACGGTCCACTCCGCCGGCGATGACATTGATGGTCCCCAACATCTGAGAACCTGTATTGCCTTCTCCTGATCCTCCTTCCGGGGGTCTGTCATCACGGCGGGGCCTCTGTTGTCTGCTTTGGTCCCCGCCATGATGTTCTCTGTCACCATCTCTTCGTTTGTTATCCCGTCTCACATACTTCCCCAGTTTCCCGTTCTGGATGAGGGCTTCAATCTCATCTTTTAACGAGATGCACTCGTCGGTGGTGTGGCCGTGGTCCCGGTGGTACTCGCAGTACCGGCTTTGGTCTTTTGGTCTGTCACCGGGGCGTGACTTCCGAGGGGTGAGGACGGGGAAAATCCCGAGGCCCTGGGACTCTGCTAGTATCCGGGACTGCGAGACGGTGAGGACGGTATAAACGTTGAACCGTGCCTGGGAGGCCATCGGCTGTCTGTCACTACCCCTCTCCTGCTGGGGGTGCGTCGGTCTGTCCTGCCGGGGGGGATCCCGGCGCCGTTGGTCGCCACGGTATTGCTGCTGCTGTTGCTTGCTGCTGGAGCTCATGTTCGCGAATCTGCTCTTCTGGGAGGTGAAGGCATCCTCCTTTATGATGAACTCCTGGACCTTCGATAATAGTTCTTCCAGCGAGCTGGGGTTCATGAAAGCCAGCTCCTTGTGTGTTTGTCCGGGGCGGAGGCCTGCTTGGAAGGCGTGTACCGCCACACTGTCCTCGAGATCTTTGACTGTGAGGCACTTCTGATTGAATCGGTGTAGGAAGTCACGGAGAGACTCATGCTCTCCCTGATGAACGTCGGCCAACACGGACGCTGGCTGCTCGTACACTACACTGGTGGCAAACCGCTTTTTGAATAGGTTCTCCATATCTCTGAAGCTGTGTATGCTGTCGTTTGGGAGTTTGGAGAACCAGATGAGCCCTTCCCCGACGATTGTGGTCGGGAATAATTTGCATTTCTTGCCCTCCGACAGGTTAGCAATCTGCATACATGCGTGGAACTGTCGGAGATGGTCATCCGGGTCTTTAGTTCCATCATACCGGGGCAGCTTCATAGGCATCTTGAACCCGGTTGGCAACTCGTCTTGCTGTATGTGGGGTGCATAGATCCCGGGAAAGGGCATCGGGGGCGCCGGAGGTGTCGGCGCCACTGCTGGAGGAACCGAAGGGGAGCTTGTAGCCACCGAGGGGTTTGCGGATGGCAGATGTTTGGCCAGGAGATGCCATAACTCTGCAGGTACGTTCCACTGCTGCATTGTGGATTCTGACGGTGTCTGGGAGGTGGGGGGTTGATTCACCCCCGTCGGTTCACTTCGTCCTCTGGGGACATGTTCCTCTTCTCGTCCCGACAACACGGCTTCCGAGGGGGGTCGTGTGTTGGGAGTGGCGTAGTATTCTGGTGGAGGGAGCTCGGGAGTTTCTTGTATCTGCTTCCCTCTGGAGCTAGAGCTGATCAACTGACTGAAACGCCTCTCCATGAACTGATCAAACTGTTCCTCCATATTTCGGCGCAGGGAGGCCATGTCAGCTACGTGCGCAGCCCTTGCCTCCCTGAGTTCGGTCTGAACGATCTCTCGTATCTCGGCTGTATACGGAGATGGTGTTACGTGAGTTTCTTCATCTGTATGCTGGTGGAAACCGGCGAGAGAAGTTAGCGGTGTCAGAGTTCTTTCGCTCTGCTGTATGTGTCCCGGTGCATTCCGGGGGGATGACCTGGGATCATGCTCGTGTATGGCGTCTCCCGCTTGTTAAGGGTGATCTCTCGGGTGGCTCGACCCCGAGGGAGCGTTCGCTGGGCTCGTGAGCAGCTGGTTCTCATTATGGGATTCCATTGCTGAGAACGTCGTAGCTTGCTTGAGTTCACAGTAAGAGATAACAACAAGGGGTTAGCACAGAATACAAGTATGACCTCCACGCAGAGCCATACCAGGGTCTCTCGGGGGTTGAACAAAAGAAACAGAAACTTGTTCGAAAAGGAACTGCGAAGAAGCGGAGCAGGAAGCTGCGAAAAGTGTAGGGGGGGAGCAGGGTGGAGTTCGTGGAGGAACTCTCTTCCCTACAAGGTGCTCCCCGTCGAGTGTGTGTGCCTTAGCAACAGCTAAGTAGAGGGGGGGGAGAGATAACCGGAGTT